>ML306979.1:0-26195 GCA_005239505.1 Nicotiana paniculata | reverse complement strand
TCACTTTCAAAGCTTCCAAAAGATGGGAATATTCAAAGCTTGGAATGTAGCTCCTTTTTCAGAAAAGATGCCCCCACAAAACCCTAATAAACCTATTTATACTGGGCTAAAAATCAAGGCCAATTTCAGACAAGAATACTCTTCCAGGTCAATTATCCACCGCATATTTGTCGCATAACAGACATGCGGTTCACATTCTCTTCAGTTCCATCGCATCTTCGCAACCCTAGGTTCCAGGTAGTCGTCGCATTTTGGTTATGTGGTCCGCATTATTGATATGCGACCACATATTTCCATCACATTCGTGATCCCAGCAACTTCTCCTAGACGTTTGCGATCCATTATGCGGCCCGCAAACTTGTATGTGGTCTCATAATGGACCGCATTTCCTTCGCTTGAATTGGCCACACAATCTGTGGTGATTTGCGGTTTCCTTGAGCATTATGTGGTCCTCATGTTAAGTTTGCGGTCTGCATGTTCAGTTTGTGGTTCGCATTTTGTCTTCTTCTTGCCATTTTTGCGCCTTTTTTATTTCATTTCCATGTGGTTTGGGTCCTCAAGACTCATGCACTGAAACATCAAAATTACATAAGTATAACAGACAATTGCATTTAAAACGAGCTACAATCTAAGCTATTGGAATTAAATGTGCCGAAATTCTCCGGCACATCACTCAGTACCACTGAAAGTCGGAATCTGAAGTCTACTAAATCTCTCCAACCTGCGCTGCTCATCGTCTGCCAAAGATGGGACCACAAAATCCTGTGCTGGGGCAACCGGCTGGGCTGGAGCTTCCCCCGGTGTCCGAAGCCCCTGGGAAACCTGCTTAGGTGTCCAGGAAACTGGAGTCTGAGTGCCTCCCCTGGCCTGAGAAGTAGCGACAGTAGAAGACATTGCAACTGCTTGTGCAAGACTGGTGCACACAGTCAAGATCTGAGCTAGGGTCTCCTGAAGACCCGAAATAACAATAGGCAATGCCGGTGCCAGAGCTGGTCCCACTAGAACATCTGCGGCGGGGACCTAATCCTGAACAATAGGAGGGTCCACAGGTACTGCCACGGCTGTTGCGCGGGTTGGACCTCTCCCTCTGCCACGGCCTTGGCCACGGCCTCGACCTCTCGCTGGTCTAGCAAACAAGAAAAAGTAGATCAAGGTAAGAAAAATAATTACACAAATAATCACAAGTTTAGACAAAAGCACTTACGCTTATTTTTCAAACAACCTAAATTACGTCAAATTGTTCCCTGGCAACGACGCCAATTTTGATGACGTGCAAATCCACTACTAAAATTAAATGAACACGATCGCATGCAATATAATTTACCCAAATATGATTCGGGGTCGAATCCCACAGAGAACAATACGTAGGCGATTAGGAATGTAAGAGAATTATCACTTATCGTGTAATGCCAAACACTTAGATTTTGGTTGTAAAAATATTTATACCTAAATGCGAAAATGTAAACTAACCTAGAAAGCAAGTAAAATTATCAGTGGCTACAAGTATGGATGCATCGGGAATTACACTCAAGTAATGATCCAATGTATTTCATGATTTTACCAATATGAGCGAGTTTATGTTAATGAGCCACGGATAATAATTATTAATTAGCTTCTTCTGAATATTAACATGACTTCCTAATTGAATTATTCCTAACCCAATTAAGAGATTAAACACACACGGATATGGCTACAAGTAGTTCAATCCTATTCCTAGGTAGAATTTATAAAATGAGGGTTAAAGCCTCAAGTTCTTGTTAATTAATCTTTCCCAACCCCAAATTATCTTTCCCAAAATTAATTCGAAGTTAATGGGCGAGTCCCAGGGTTAGCTGATACCTTTGGAAACATTAAAGAACAAGAATAATTAAAGAAACAATAACTCACTTCATAAAAGATGAAAAATCATTCAATACATAAGCACAACAAGGTATATAATCCACACTTTAAACATGAATATTTCCATAAACAAGATTGAGTGTTGGAGATATATACTACACACTTAAATATTCAATGCAAAGCAAGGAAATGAAGAAATAAACATAAATGGGTAAGAAATCCTTAACCACAAGCTTCAAATCTTCAAAAACCAAGTGTGTGTGCAAACCCTAGCTTCCAAAATTGTTCTTCTCTAGTGTTGAAGACTGAAAATAAGCCAAATGATTGCCAAAGATCTTGAAAATATCTGCTAGGCCGAGTATATGTGGGTTTGGGATTGGGAAAATGTGATTTTACAAATCTGCCCATAATTGATGCCCGTTGACCGCACCTGCAGAAGAATTCTCGCAGGTACGGCTCCGCATATGCAGAAACCACATCGCAGGTGCGATTCCAAGTGAATTCATCCTTTTCCGCAGATGCGGACAATCCACCACACCTGTGGTTCCGCAGGTGCAGATACCACGTCGCAGGTGCGACCTGTATATAGTTGAGCCATTTGCGCAGGTACGGAACATTACTTCACAGGTGCGATGTCGCACCAGCAACCAAACGTCCGCAGGTGCGGAATCACTGGTAATTATTGCCCTTTTTCCTCTCTTTTCTGCTAAATTCCACTTCAATTCAATGCAAATTACTTCATGGCATCATTTCCCTGAAAATCGAACAATACACACTATAAACAACCTCATGTTATCATTAAAGGATTCAAAGTCTAATGAAAAGAGACTAAAATGAGTGGTAAAATCACCACTCATCATCTGGTCACCCTTATCAGTAGCGCGAGTCCTCACCATCTGTGAGAGAATGAAACCAACATACGTTTAGTTCTAGGGATCAACAGATTTTCACGACAAACAAGAATGTGAGATTTTTCCTAAGGGTTCTGTAGCCTCTCGAAGATAAGTACAAACGTCTCCGCACCAATCCGCAAGACTCTACCAAACCTTCTCATGACTGGCGAGACCTATTTAACCTAGATCTCTGATACCAACTTGTCACGACCCAGAAATACCCTATTGTGATGGCGCCTATCGTGAAATCAGGCAAGCCACACATTTCATTTGTTACCAGATGTTTTAAGGAACATTCATTATATTTGCAGCAAAAGTCTCATATTTATAAAGCATTTAACATTTTAATCATCATCGAAAATATAAGTGAGAGAAAACCCGAACCTAAATATAGTGTCACCGAGTCATGAGCTACTACATCGAATATCAAAATACAATGTTGACATAAAGTTGTCTGAAATAACTAAATATGACAGGTAGATAGAGAAGGAGATAATCGAGGCTACGATCGCCAACTTCTACCTCGAGGCCTCCTAAGGAACTCTGACTGCAGCTCAGCGACCACTATCGGGTCCCACTGTACTCGGATCTGCACACAAGGTGCAGGGGTAACGTGAGTACACAACTCAGAAGTAACAAACCCAAACACAGAATTTAGGCATGCTCACAGTTTCGATAGATAATGAAAACAGAATATAACTGATATGATAGGTAGACCAAGTATATCTTAGTACTCTACATGACAATGTATCAACAGAGTGAAAGTGCACATAGTGCTCACATCTCTCACACATGAGTCCATTCAGTACTGTATATGGCTCTCAGGCCCGGGGAAAATCCATCCCGGGTTATGCTTAAACACCAGTGACCGTAGTCACTCAGTACTGAGGAAAACGCCAATCCATCCCCCACGGAGAAGATCCATCTCCGAAATACGACACTCAATCAAGATCCATGTCCAGGGATGATCCATCCCTCACATATCATCAACTTCGGACAAGGTCCATGTCCAGGGAAGATCCATCCCTCAATATCAATGCACTCACTGGGGGTGTAAAGACTCCAGAGGGGCTCCTATTGGCCCAAGCGCTATATCAAGGCAATGAAGGCATGATCAGAGTATCGTTGCAGTGTGCAGTCCTATCTAATAACGGTCGCAATAATAGGCTCTCGGCCTCACTCAGTCATTTCTCTCCAGTCTCGCTCACATGGGCTCATAATGCATGAACTAGCCCGAAACAATGATAAATATATAAAATCAATAATTACCGACACTGAGGCATGAAATGATATGCCATGACAGGACTGAGTATACAAAATCGATAAACACATAAGGAGAAACAACAACATACGACCACTCGGGTCTCGGCATTTTTGGCGTGAAACCCTAGCATTTGACTTAGCATGATTTCTAGCATGTTCACATTAACCACATAAATAGAAGTGCGGATATCAATCTGAAATAGCTACTAAACGGTGCCATGGGATGAGCCAGGCCACAATCACTCAGTGTACGCCCGCACGCCCATCACTTAGCATGTGCGTCACCTTAATTATAATCATATGGCATATAGTTCAGGGTTTCGAACCCTCAGAACAAAGTTTGAAAACGTTACTTACCTCAAAATCGGCTAAAATCCTAGCCCTCAATGCCTTTGCCTCTAGACTCGGCCTCCGATTGCTACAACTCTACCAAAAATCAGATTTACTTACCTCACCAAGGAACGAAGCCCACTCGAAAATTATCAAATTCAACCAAAAATCCCGAAATTGGCAAAACCCGACCCGGGCCCATATCTCGAAATTTGATAAAAATTAAAAAACTGGAATTCTGATAATCTCACGAGTTCATACATACCAAATACACCAAAATCCGACAACAAATGGCCCCTCAAATCCTTAATTCAAAGTCTAAAACTTCAAGCCCTAATCCCCCAATTTTAGTCACTAATTTCCATAAATTTCACCCTAATCAGTCAAATAATCATATATAAACGAGTTTTAAGTCCAAAAGTCTTACCTCCACGTAGAATCATCGAATTTCCTCTTCAAAACCCTCCAAAAAGCTTCAAACCCGTATAGAAATGGTGGAAAAATGATCAAAATTCGCTAAGGGTCCTATTTATATGTTCTGCCCAGCGATGACCACACATGTGACTATTTTATCTCACCTACGAACCCGCACATGCGGTCCCAGGTGCGCACCTGCGCAAAATCACTTAAGGGTCCAAACCCGCACCAGCGACTCATCCACCGCACCTGCAAGTCCGCAGGTGCGGCCCATCCTCCGCATCTGCGGTCCTTCCCAAGCCTACAAAATTCCGCACCTGTGGTGCCCAATTCTCACCTGCGGCCACCCCTCCGCATCTGCGGAAATCACATAACAGATCACACCAGCAACCCTCTAAGGCCAAAAAATCCTCCGATAAGCATCTGAACTCATCCTGAGGCCCTCGGGACCTCAACCAATAGTACCAACAAGTCATAAATGATCACCCGAACTTAGAAGAACCCTCGGAACACCCAAAATAACATCGAAACACTAAATCGACCCATGATTCAAGCCTAAAGATATTTAAACATTTGAAATTCACCAACGATGCCGAAACTAACCAAATCGACGCATGATTAACCTAATAGTCAACTTCTGGTTGATTTTACAACCATAAGGCCAACTTAAGAGACTAAGTGTCTCATTTCTCACCACGACCACTCCGAACCCGAACCAACCTACCCAACACATCATAAATAGGCTAAGCAACACATGTCAAAGCATAAGTAGGGAAAACAGGGCTAATCTCAGGGAATGACCGGCCGGGTCGTCACAAGAGTGAGTTCAATTAATTCACATATTACATGATAAAGTCCTACGTCTACCCGAACATAAACATGTTTTATCTACGTAGAGACTCTCGTCACCTCGTACGTATATAGAACCCAACACTAGTAGCACATAACAATTATATCACCTAGGGGTAGTTTCCCCCTCACAAGGTTAGACAGGAGACTTACCTCGCTTTGAAGTTCCATAATTGGCTCCATCGCCACTCTAACACCTCAAAGAGATGCTCGTCGCTCAGAAACTAGTCAAACAATGTGCAGACCAATAAAAATATACTCTAATACGCTTAATAAATTCCCAACTTCGCTCAAAACGTCAGTAATGTCAACCCTCGGGCCCATGTGCCCGGAACCCGAAAAAGTCACAAAATTCGACAACGCATTCAATTACGAGTCCAGCCATACTAGTTTCTCAAATCTGACTCCGACTCAACGTTCAAAACTCAAGAATTCATTCTATGAAACTTTAGACAAAAAACCCCCCAATTTCTCTTTTTAAATCATCAACCAAATGTCCAAAAACGAGGATAGATTCATGAAATACAATCAAAACCGAGGAGAGAACACTTACCCCAATCAATATGGAAAAAATCGCTTCAATCCAAACTTCATAGCTCCAAATATGATAAAATGGCCAAAACCCCCCAATATATAGCTCATGCCCAGGTATATACCTTTCGCGATCGTGACAAGGAAGTACCTGGATATTTACAAAAAGAAGTGCAGAAGAGTAGTATGAGTACACCATAACAGTACCCAGTAAGTGTCAAGCCTAACTTCGGTAGAGTAGTGACGAAATCAGGTCAGGGCCCTACTGGGAATAATAGGAAAAACAAGGCGGAATATATAATAATAGTATGAGATTACAGAGAAGTGTAACAAGAGAAATTCACGGGACAATAACAATACGAAATTCAAGAAGACAACTACAACACGTAAGGAAACAATAATATTGCAAGTTAAGAAACAACAACACAACAACAATAATACAGCAAATAGAGGTAAACAATCGGGGAGCTCCCGAAGTACGGCCTCGTATCCCCAAAAGTAAATATCTCACAACAGCGCGACAGAAACCTCATGCAAACAATGATAATCGCACGACATAAACCTCTTGCCACAATAACATTCTGCACGACAGAAACCTCGTGGAACAATAACACTCCATGAGGTAGAAACTTGTGCCATAATAACATACTACATGAAAGAAACCTCGTTCCACAACCAATTAGATATCTCAACAAAATCACGAAAACAACACATAACAAATGGAACAATGAAATTACCAAAAGGAAACTACAGTTAAAGGATGAATAAGAAACTAGGGTAAGATGGAAATTCAACTAAGCATGTTGCACAAATTGCAAGTAAGATATACATGTAGAAATGTTACATTAGGCTAAACATAATGACTACATGCGCTAGATAAGGGAATCAAAAAAAAAGAACTACTTATTAAAAACTACATTTTCAACATTTACCCCGAGTATGCGCTCGTCACCTCGCGTACACGGCGTTCACGTATTGCAATTTAACATAACAGTACCAAATCCTAAGGGGAACTTCCCCCACACAAGGTTAGATAAGCCACTTACCTCATATCTCGTTCAATCAATCAATAAGAATGCCTTTCCCTCAATTTTCTGACTGCGAACGATCCAAATCTTTCCAAAAGCAATAACTACAAGAAACTAATCTAAATAATGAAATTATTACGTTAACAAGGAATTAGGAAATCACCCCGAAAAAAGTCAATATGGGCCACGTCTCGAAATCGGGTAAAAGTCACAAAATACAAACACCCATTCAACCACGAGTTCACCCATACAAAAAAATTACTCAAATCTGATACCAAAATCTCGATCAAAACCTCAAAGTTCGGCATAGGGATTTTTCCACCTTTTCCGCCAATTTCTCAACCAAAATCCTTAATTAAATGAAGAAATTAATAATATATTAGTGGAAATTAAA
Organism: Nicotiana paniculata; assembly: GCA_005239505.1. Taxonomy (NCBI): domain Eukaryota; kingdom Viridiplantae; phylum Streptophyta; class Magnoliopsida; order Solanales; family Solanaceae; genus Nicotiana; species Nicotiana paniculata. The sequence goes on along the minus strand of ML306979.1, from coordinate 18,651 downwards.
CAAAAATGATTCAAGAATCCTTACCCAAATGTCTCCTCTCAAAATCCCTCAATATTTCGCCTCAATCCTACCTCTTTAGGTCTAAAAATCAAAGTGAGCTCAAACCCTTGAAAATAGGCCTTTTCTGCCAGATAAACCGCTTCTGAGAGGCCTTAGCCGTATATGCGGCTCCACACTTGCGGAATTTCCATCGCTGGTGCGGCCATCACTTAGGCCCTTGAAAACTTACTTTTGCGGCACCCTAAGAGAACTTGCGCTTCTGCAAAAGGGAAGCCGCATATGCGCTTCCACTTCTGCGCGCACTGACCGCACCTGCGGTCCCTGTTGGCTTGACTCACTCACACTTCTGCGGCTCAAGGACGCTTATACGGTGCCGCATCTATAGCCCAAGGTGCGCAGGTGCGATTGCACCAGACACTGCCAAGCTTCAGCAATGCACCAAGTCCAATTTTGTTCCGGATTCAAATCCAAATCACGCCCGAGCCCCTCGGGACCCCATCCGAATATACCAACAAGTCCTAAAACATCATACGGACTTAGTCAAGACTTTAAATCACATCAAACAATGTTAAAACCACGGATCACACCCCAATTCAAGCTTAATGAACTAAGGAAATTCCAACTTCAACAAACGATTCTAGAACTTATCAAATCACGTCCGATTGACTTCAAATTTCGCACACAAGTCACATTTGACATTACGGACAAACCTCCCAAAAATCTTCTAATTTTCCAATTCTCGCCAATTAATGCAACAATGACCTACGGGCCTCCAAATTAACATATGAACACGCTCCTAAGACCAAAATCACCATATGGAGTTATTGGAACCGATAAAACTCCATCCCGGAGTCATCTTCACATAAGTCAAACTACGGTCGACTCTTACAACTCGAACTTCACACTTAGAGACTACGTGTCCCATTTCACTCTAAAACCAAAAATCATACCTCCCGGCAAGTCACGTAATCAAAGAATGAAATAGAGAGAGTGATAAACTGGTGTTCGGGAACAATACTCTCAAAACGACTGGTCGGATCGTTACATTCCTACCACACCAGGTATTAGTGAACTGGTCCGTACGTGAAGACTTCAAGGTACATTTGCCAGCGTCTGCAGACCTCCGATTCCCCCTCTACCTATATTAAGTTGTTTCTTTATCCTTATTAGACTCTGATTTATAGGGATATTTAGTAATTCTCTTTATAGCTTGTGACGTATATCTATCGGACTTTGAGTGTTGTTTATACTTTAGTTGCAGTTTTTATTTATTACAATTATTGATGTTTTGAGTTTTAGCTTAATATTTCAGTTATTCTGCATACTTGTTAGGCTTACCTAGTCTTGGATATTAGGTGTCGTCACGACATCCTATGGAGGAAAATTGGGGCCGTAACATGTTCTATTATGTTCTACAAGTATATAAATTTCCAATATGATTAAAAGACTCTTTTAGAAGGTTGGATTAAATTGTTAGATATGACCCTACTAAGAGTAAGGAAAAAATGATATACTGCTAAATTTAAATAAAATAGAAGATTGCAAATAAATTGAATAGAAGATTAAAAAAGAATTAGTACACTTGAATACTGAAAAATAAATCTTTTATTCAACATTATTTATATTACGACCAAAAATCCTAACTCAGGTCGTGATGGTGCCCAACACTGGGGTTAGGCAAGCCAACACTCAGATTACTAAGGATTTTCCTATATTTGATTAAACATCCCAACACGTGCCAAGTTTTAAAGTTCAAAAAATTAATTGAAAAAGATAATTAGCCAATTTAACCAAAAGAAGTCATAAAGAGGCGTGAGCCAATATATATAAACAGGCCTGCAAACCATAATATCTACCACGTGTGTGCCAGGAACTAGTGTCACAAGTCCTACGGGCATACTAACAGAATATACAAAAGATATAATATAATTGTCCCCCTGTTTGGAAGAAATAGACGGGAATAACAAAAGAAACTCCATGGTGCTGCCGAGGATCGTCAGGAGAAGCAGCTCACCGTGAAGTCAGGTCCAGCCTATACTCAGAATCGAGCTCCGGTCTGATAACCAGATGCGCCAGCCTCAGAACCTTTACAATTAAGTACAGAAGCGTAGCATGAGTACATAAATAAATATGTACCAAGTGAGTATCCAGTCTAATGTCGAAGAAGTAGTGACGAGAGGTCGACTTGACACTCACTAAGGTCCAACAAAATAATTTAACAAGATATGATATCAGTAATAGGCACACGAGGATGATAAAACAGTAAACATTAAGAATAATTGTAATTCATAATACTGGAAGTAAATAAACAATTACTACTTCATTTTCCCCGCAAATATCTTGCCACTTCAATATCCATGACGTGATTAACAATTTAACATGCGCATACGGAATACGGGCAACCGGCCTGAGCCATCTTAATAATCATATTTGTGCATTGTCGAGGGTCGAACAGCCCGAACCATAATTACATCTTTCAATCTCGCTGTGGCGTATGGCCCGCTCCCATGAGAGTGGAGGAAATAACACGCCGCTCGCGGAATGTAAATTGCGAAGCGGTCACATGCACATAAAATATTAACCATAATGTATCTTTCAATGTCGTTGTGGCGTACGGCCCGCTCCCATGAGAGTGGGGGAAATAACACTCCGCTCGCGGAATGTAAATTGCGAAGCGGTGGCATGCACACACAATACTCTTCATAAATTTACTTCCCAGTGAAAAATTCCTTTAAATTCTCAAATTACATGATCTCAGGGAAACAAAGCTGCATATGACATAAATCCATAAAGCATATAGTTCATTTCAAGGAAAAACACAAGGCGTGGTGTAGGCCTAACTACCTAGACATAACAATAATAGCCGCTACGTACGGACTCTCGTCACTTCGTACATAAGTATGCCCCACAAACATTAGCACGTAGTCATTTAAATCACCTAGGGGGACAGTTCCCTCTTACAAGGTTAGAAAGGAGACTCACCTCGTGTCGAACCTACTCTCCGGGTCAAGAACGCGCCCGAAACTCCAAACTCGTCACCCAAGCACTCGAAACTAGCCAAATGTTACATAAATATATCAATTTACACTCAAAAGTATGGAATTATCCTATTTACTTAGTCGTTTCATCCTACTTAAAGAAATCCCAAAATTCAACCTCGGGCCCGTATGCTCGAATTTCGGAAATTTTTGAAGGAATCACTTACCCATAACCTAAGGTTTGTTAATATGTGATTTTTGTATGATTTCATGGCTAATTAACGGGAAATTCCCTAAATTTTCATAAAGTCCTAGGTTACTACCCAAATCCTTGATTTTTTCACTAATTAGGCAGTTAATTTGACTAGGAATTCATGCAAACTAACATTAGGGTGGAATTCACTTACCTTTTAGTAGCTAGGTTGTGGAGCTCTTTCCCAAGCTTTCAAGGTCGTCTATGGTGGAAGAAAAATGTAGTGAAATGAATAAATCCCGTGTTTTAAAGAACTCACTGCCTACAGTGGTTCCGCACCTGCGGCTCAAGGATCGCACCTGCGAGTAAAGGCTCGCACCTGCAGAACTGGGACAAGGGGCCTAGGCTCGCACATGCGGAACTGAGTCCGCACCATCGGCTCCGCACCTCCGGGAAAGGGCCCGCACCTACAAGAAGAGGGCAGCCCATATGGAGGTCGCACCTGCGAGGCTGGGACCACAGGAGCGATTCCGCACCTGCGACTGGGCAACCGCACCTGCGGTCACACCAGAACAGGTGCACCAGCAGTTGCTTCAGCTGGTTTTTAGCCTCGTATGGTGCCCGAGAGGCACCTGGGCCCACCTGAGCCCCTGTCCAAGTATTCCAACAAGTCTCAAATCATGATACGGACTTGCTCGAGCCTTCGGAATACTCAAAACAACACTAAAACTCAAAATCACACCTCAAAACCCCTAAATATCAAACTTAAGAACTTCAAGTTCGTGAATTTTCTAACAATGCACCGAATCGACCTATACTACTCGGAATGACACCAAATTTTGCTAGCAAGTCATAAATGACATAACAGAACTATTCCCGGTCTCAGAATTTCATTCGCAACTCGATAACACAAAAACACGTCCCAAACCACAATATGAACTTAAGGAATCTCTTACTTTGATAATGGGCGTCGGAACGCTCTCGGGTCATCCAAAACCCATTCCGAACATACGCCCGGGTCTGAAATCATCATACGAAGCTACCGGAACCGCCGAAACTCGATTCTGAGGTCATTTACTCAAAATGTTGACCGAAGTCAAACTTCGCCAAAAAGGCCAACCTTAAGGAACTAAGTGTTCCTATACTACTCTAAACATTTCCTAATCCCGAACCACCCGCCCCCGCAAGTCATAAATCATAATAATCCGCTACGGGAAGTTTCATTTAGGGGAACGGGGTCCGATAACTCAAAACGACCGGTCAGGTCGTTACATTCTCTAGCTTTTAAACAAATGTTCATCCTCGAACGGGTCTAAAATCATACCTGAAGTGCTGAATAATGTGGATATCTACTTCGCATGTCCTTCTCGGACTCCCAGGTCGCCTCCTCGATGATTGGCCCCTCCACTAGACCTTCACCGCAGAAACTCTCTTGGACCTTAACCGGCGATCATGTCTATCAATAATAGAAACTGACTCCTCCTTGTATCCCAACCTCTCATCCAACTGAATAGTGCTGAAATTAACCACATGAGAGAAGTCGACGTGGTACCTCCGGAGCATGGATACATGAAAGACCGGATGAACTCCTGAAAAATTGGGAGGTAAAGATAGCTCATAAGCAACCTCCCCAACTCTCCTCAACACCTCGAAGGGACCTATAAACCTCGAGCGCATCTTGCCCTTCTTTCCGAACCTCATAATACCGCCATCAGCGAGACCTTCAATAGAACCTTATCTCCCTCCATAAATGATACATCGCGCACCCTCTGATCCGCGTAACTCTTCTGTCTGGACTGTGCTGTGTGGAGCCTCCCCTAAATAAACTTCACTTTCTCCAAAGCATCTCTCACTAGGTCGGTGCCATATAACTTAGCCTCGCCAGGCTCAAACCACCCGACAGGAGAACGACATCGCCGACCATACAAAGCCTCAAATGGAGTCATCTCGATGCTAGAATGATAACTATTATTGTAAGTAAACTCAGTCAAAGGCAAGAACTAGTCCCACTGACCTCCGAAGGCAATCATACATGCCCTGAGCATGTCCTCCAATATCTGAACTATACGCTCCAACTGACCATTAGTCTGAGGGTGAAATGTTGTGCAGAGATATATATGGGTACCCATCTCACTATGAAATGCTCTCCAGAAGTGCGAGGTGAATTGAGGAACTCGATTTGATATAATGGACACCGACACACCGTGCAACCGGATTATCTCCCGAATGTAGATCTGGGACAACCTCTCAGAAGTATATGTAGTAGCCACTGGAATTAAATGCGCCGATTTGGTCAATCTATCCACAATGACCCAAACCGCGTCAACTTTCCGCAAGGTCCAAGGTAACCCAACCACGAATTCCATAGTGATGCGTTCCCACTTCCACTCAGGAATGGGCATCTACTGAAGTAGGCCTCCTAGCCTCTGGTGCTCATACTTAACCTGCTGGCAATTAAGACACCTAGCCACATACTCCACAATGTCCCTCTTTATCCACCTCCACCAGTAATGCTGCTTCAAATCACGATACATCTTCGTAGCACCAGGATGAACAGAATACCAAGAACTGTGTGCCTCCTCTAGAATCCTCCATCTCAAACCATCGACATTAGGAACACATAAACGGCCCTGAAGTCTCAGAACACCATCCTCGCCAATAGTAACCTCCTTCGCACCACCCTGAACCACTGTCTCCCATAGCTCTGCCAAGTACGGATCATCAAACTGCCGAGCCTTAATCTCTCCCAATAACGAAGACTGGGAAACCACATGTGCTAAAACTCGGTGAGGATCTGAAAGGTCTAACCTCACCAAGCGATTAGCCAAGGACTGAATGTCCAAGGCTAGAGGTCTCTCCTCTGCTGCAATATAAGCCAAGCTACCCATACGCTCTGCCTTCCTGCTCAAGGCATCTGCTACCACATTTGCCTTTCTCGGATGATAAAGGATGGTGATATCATAATCCTTCAAAAACTCAAGCCATCTGCACTGCCACAAATTAAGATCCCTCTGCTTGAACAAGTGCTGCAAGCTGCGATGATCTATATAAACCTCACAGGACACCCCATACAAGTAGTGCCTCCAAATATTAAGACCATGAACAATCACCGCCAACTGTAAATCGTGCACAGGGTAATTCTTCTCATGAACCTTCAACTGGCGTGAAGCATAAGCAATAACTCTCCCTTCCTGCATCAACACACATCCCAAACCAACGCGTGAAGCGTCGCAATGCACTGTATACATCCCTGAACCGGAAGGCAATACCAGAACTGGTGTTGAGGTCAATGTTGTCTTGAGCTTCTGAAAGCTCGCCTCACACTCTTCGGACCATCAGAACATGGAATTCTTCTGAGTCAATCTAGTCAATGGAGCTGTAATAGAAGAGAACTCCTCCACAAATCGGCGATATTAGCCTGCTAGGCCCAAAAAGCTCCTGATCACTGTAGCTTAAGTAGGACGCAGCCAACTCTGAATTGCCTCAATCTTCTCCGGATCAACCTTCATACCATCTCCGGATACCTGATGTGTGGCTAGAATTCATGGTTTAACACGTTATATGCCTTACATTTTATGTGCGTTAATGATAAAAATACACTTTTTATGTGTATAATGGAGTCTATTTCATGTGTAGGTGAATTGGAGATGGAAGCCGAGCTAAATGGATGCAAATACGTTGAAAATACGCTCAAGAGGCGAAGAGGAGTGCACCGGGCTATAGCCGGACGTTTGAGCCTTAAGGCTAGGCATAGCCTGGCGTTATCCAAGCGCCAGAGCCCAAAAACCAGCCCTAGCCTGGCGTTATCCAGGCGCCAGGGCCCAAACGCCAGCCTTGGCAAGGCGTTATCTAGGCGTTTGGCCTGTAACGCCTGGCCCCTGATCCGGTCAAATCCAAGTTTTAAAGAGTTTTAAGTGTTTCCTGGTTGGAATAGAAGTCTCCTACACGTTTAGGTTTTATCCCAAACATATAAATATACCCAAAAATACAACTTGAAGGAGAGGAATCCATAAAAATGAATAAAAGCCTGTGGATTACTACTCAGCAAAGCAAAAACACTGATTTTTATCTCCTTAGTTCATTACTCTATAATTCAATTATGCAAGTTATTTTAGATTTGATACTTATGAATATGAGTAGCTAATTTTCTTAATCTAGGGTTTTGGTGGAACCCGTTGGGGGATAAACTTATGGTGATATTAATATATTTTGGTTGATTGTTCATCTCTATTTGTTCAACTACGTTCTTGTTCTAGTTAATTGAATGGCCATTAATTAGTTGTTCCTATTTATTATGTATCTACTTGAAAGAGAGTGCATATTTAGGTAGTTGTTTGAAAAACACCACTCCCCAGAGAATAGACGAAAGTCATAACCGAGGGTTTAGAGGTTGGATTAGAGATAACGATACTCCGGGTGCAATCTAAAGTGAACTGTAATGCAATCTAGCTAGCGTAACTTGAGATAGAGCGTGTAGTAAATTATCATAATTACTTGAGAGATATTTATGGTAGATAGAGTGTTCATGATTGATAGAGATAATTAATCAAGTTATATGAAATATCCGAGAAGTAAGTTCACCAACGGGGGAAACCATAGCCTTAGACCTTTATCATAATTGTTTACAACACATTGTTAGTAATAGTTAGTTAGTATTATTGTCAGTATAACTAGTAAAACATCACCAATTTATATTCAAAAAGTCTTGAGAGAATGGATTGAGTAAAATTTGCATATTCTAAAGACTTGATTGATATGTTAATTCCCTGTGGGATCGACTATGGGCATAATACCCCGGATTATATTTGCAACGCCCGTTTAGTCTTTTATTAGACATATTTGAGCGTGATCTAATTTTGGCGCCGTTGCCGGGGAATTAGCGGTGTTATCAATTGAGTTGGAAGAAATACAAAATTCTGAGATATAGTCAATTTTCTTCAATTTTTCGTTTATACATTTAAAGTTTAACGTTTGCTAACGTGTTGCAGGTGCATGCCTAGAAAATCATCGAGAATTGGTGAAGTAGTCGAAGCCTTATCAGAACCCAAGAAAGTTTCAAGGCCCTAAATCGGACCAACCGGAAAAGCAAACATCAACCACCAATTGAACAAATTAAACCCGACATGGAAGATCCAAACAATAGGAACAATAATGGGGATGATGTGGTAGACCCAGTCGCTCAAATAGGGGCAGAGGCTCCTTTATATGACTGGGCACAACCCACAACTAAGAATTTGGCCACTGCGATACTGGTCCCTCAGATACAGGTCGAGTCCTTCCAGATAATAAATAATATACTGTACTTATTGCAGAACAAGGGACTATTCTCAGGGTCATACATCGAAGACCCCCAACAGCATTTGAAAAACTTCCATTCAATTTGCAAAACACAGAGGCAGCAAAACGTCACTCAGGAGGAAATAAAATTGTTGTTGTTTCCATTCTCAGTGACTGGCGCTGCCCAGAATTGGCTAAACTCACTCCCCATCAATTCCATTACCACATGGAAGGAGTTAGTTAATCATCCACCTAACAAGACTGCCCAACAAATCGATGAAATCTTGAGCTTCAGACAGAAACCAGTTGAAACCTTGCAAGAAACATGGGAACGATTTAAGGGGATGTTGGTTATCTGTCCAAATCATGGTATTCCAGAGCAAATGTTGGGATAGCATTTTTATATGGGTTTGGCTGATACTGTTAAAGCAAATGTTGATGCTTCGGCTGGTGGAGCATTCTTGAGCAAAACATGGAGAGAAAGTCAAATCTTACTCGATAAAATGGCATAGAATTCAGGATGGACAACAAGGAATGCACCTATTACTCCTGTAGTTCACTCAGTGTCGTTCAATCCATCTAATACTATTGCAGAGAACATTGCCACCTTGATAACACAGATGAGTATACTTACTAAGAAGGTGGAGGAATCAGGACAAAAACAACAAGTACACATTGTAGACACAACCAATGGGGGCTTATGCACATCATGCATTAGTCAACCACTTGGTAACCACTGGAATGCAGAATCTGATCACCCCCCTTATCCAAAAAATATGAATTATGTGTCAAATTATGAACGTCAAAGACAAGGGGGGCAGAACTGGGGTCAACAAGTTCAACCATATAGACCACTTCACCAACAATAGAATAGTGGAAATGTGGGTGCCATGAGACCACAAGGCAATGCAGCACCATATCAGAGGTCGCACAGTTATAACCATCAGAATCAACAACAATCATACTACCCTCCTCAGCAACAACAAGGAGGAAGACAAGAAGATGGGTTCTCCAGGTTACAAGCTATGATGCAGCAGGTTATTGGGTCAAATGTAAAGATCATCGAAAGAGTAGATACCCATGACTCAACTATTAAAAATATCAAAATGCAGCTAGGGCAGATTTCAAATGCAGTTAACAATCATCCTCACGGAACTTTACCTGCTGATACTCAGGTGAATCCAAGGGACCAGGGCCCAAAACAGTTAATGGCAGTGACTCTCCGCAATGGTAGAGACCTGGACCTAGAACAAGAAAGGAGGCATGAAAGTAGACAGAAAAACACATTGGTGCATATACCTAAGGAAATTGATGACTCAATCCCATTTATTAAGGGCACAGTGCAACCAGCGGAAGGAGAAGTTAATAAGCAAGGTGAAGCTGAGAAAGAACTTGAGGAAATCCCAGAGCCAGCAGTTGAGGTGGTGGTGGAAAAGGAAAAGGAACAAATAACAGAAAAGAAAAGAGCACCAGCTCCATTCCCTCAGAAGGATGAGCAGTATAAGAAATTCTTGGACATGCTAAAGCAGATACAGGTGAATATCCCATTGATTGATGCATTGAAGGAAATGCCTGGCTATGCTAAAATTATGAAGGACTTGATGTCCAGAAAATTTGACTTCCAAGACCTGGCTACTGTCACTCTCACCCAGACTTGTAGTGCAGTGGTGACACGTCCTATTGCTGAAAAGTTGGCTGACCCAGGGAGTTTTACAATTCCTTGTACCATTTGCAACTTCGCTTTCGCCAAAGCCCTATGTGACTTGGGAGCCAGGATTAATTTGATGCCACTGGCCATATATAAAAGACTGGGGATTGGTACAGCCAGGCCTACTTCCATGCTGTTGCAACTTGCCGATAGAACGGTAAAGAGACCGTCGGGTATTCTGGATGATGTGTTAGTGCAAGTGGGAAAATTTGTATTCCCTGCTGACTTTGTGATCCTAGATTGCCGAGTAGATGAGGACATTCCCATAATCTTGGGAAGGCCATTTTTGGCTACAGGCAGAGCTCTCATCGATTGTGAGACTGGTGAGCTTAAGATGAGGCTCAATGATGAAGAAATCACATTCAACGTGCAGAAGTCTATGAGGCGACCAAGTGAGTTCGCTAACTGCTCTCTTATTGATGTCGTGAACGTGATACTGGAAGAAGATGATGCAGCCTTAACTGTTGGGGATCCTTTGGCTGCATGTTTGATGAACTTAGATGATATGAATGGTGAGGAACTAGAAGAATGGGCATTAGCATTGGAAGGAAAAGGGACATAGACGAGGGCTATTGAAATTGAACCACTATACTTAGAAAAGAGAGAGAGCCCACCAGCCAAGCCATCAGTTGATGTACCACCCAAGTTAGAGTTGAAGCCTTTACCAGCGCACCTCAGGTATGCATTTCTTGGACCTAACTCTACATTACCAGTTATTATATCATCTGGGTTGCTAGATGTGCTTGGAACGACAATTGTTACAGGTACTTTCTGAATACAAAACTGCCACTGGCTGGACGATGGCAGACATCAAGTGGATCAGCCCAGCTTATTGAATGCATAAAATTCTCTTGGAAGAGGGACACAAACCTTCTAGAGAACACCAAAGACAGTTGAACCCAAATATGAAGGAAATGGTAAAGAAAGAAGTGATAAAGTGGTTAGATGCGGGGATCATTTTCCCTATCGCCGACAGCAGCTAGGTTAGCCCAGTACAGTGTGTACCAAAGAAGGGTGGTATGGTAGTCATAAGAAATGATAAAAACGATATGATATCCACTAGAACTGTTACGGGTTGGAGAATATGCATGGATTATAAAAAGCTGAACCTTGCCACCCGCAAAGACCATTTCTCACTTCCCTTCATAGATGAGATGCTCGATCGATTAGCAGGGAAATCTCACTTCTGCTTCCTTGACGGGTATTCGGGGTACAACCAGATTTCTATTGCCCCAGAGGATAGGGAAAAGACCTCTTTCACATGCCCATATGGGATATTTTCTTTCAGAAGAATGCCATTTGGCCTCTGCAATGCACCTGCAACATTCCAAAGGTGCATGATGGCCATTTTCACAGACATGATAGAGGATATTATGGAGGTCTTCATGGAAGATTTCTCAGTGGTGGGAAATTCATTTGATGAATGCCTAGAAAATTTGAATCGTGTCTTAAAAAGGTGTATCGAAACAAACCTAGTGTTGAATTGGGATAAGTGCCACTTCATGGTACAAGAGGGAATCGTCTTGGGACATTTGGTCTCGAGTAAAGGTATTCAAGTGGATAAATCTAAGGTAGAAGTGATTGAAAAACTCCCTCCACCCACGTCAGTCAAAGTTGTTCGTAGCTTCTTGGGACATGCCGGATTCTACCACCGATTCATCAAGGATTTCTCCAAAATTGCCAACCCTCTCTGTAAGTTACTAGAAAAAGATAACCCATTTGTGTTTTCTGATGATTGCAGGGTAGCGTTTGAAAAGCTAAAGAAACAGCTAGTCACTGCACCGATTATAGTTTCCCCCGACTGGGAGCAACCATTCGAACTCATATGTGACGCAAGTGACTATGTTGTAGGAGCCATGTTGGGCCAGTGAAAAGATAAGGTAATGTACCCAATTTACTATGCAAGTAGGACATTGAGTGGAGCTCAGCTGAATTACACAGTAACAGAAAAAGAAATGTTGGTTGTAGTATTTGCATTTGACAAATTCAGGTCCAACCTGATCGGGTCAAAAGTGATCATGTACACTGATCACGTAGCCATTAGGTACTTGGTTGAGAAAAGATAATAAAACCCACGCCTAATTCGTTGGGTGCTGCTTTTGCAAGAGTTTGACTTGGAAATTCGTGACCGAAAGGGAACGGAGAACCAAGTCGCTGATCATTTATCACGCCTCGAAGGTGCTGAACAGGCACCTGAGGCTGAGGATATTCTGGAAACCATTCCAGATGAGCAGCTGCTGGCCACAAATGTGAGAGAGGTGCCATGGTATGCAGACATTGCTAATTACCTGGCATGCGGCATTGACCCTTATGAGCTCTCCTCTGTACAAAAGAAAAGATTTTATCGTGATAGCCGTAACTACTATTAGGATAAACCTTATTTGTTTAAAATTTGCATAGATAACATGATCCGGAGGTGCATCCCCGAGATAGAACAATATGTTATTTTGCAGGCTTGTCACGCAGCTCCTTATGGAGGACATTTCGGAGGAGTCCGAAGAGCAGCTAAAGTGTTGGAGGCCGGGTTTTATTGGCCCACTATGTTCAGAGATACCCATCAATGGGTGAAAGGCTGCAATGAATGACAAAGGATGGGGAACATATCCCGTCATCATGAAATGCCAATGAATCCGATACAAGAGGTAGAAGTGTACGATGTTTGGGGGATAAATTTCATGGGTCCTTTTGTCAGCTCATACGGCAATAAGTATATACTTGTTGCTGTAGATTACATGTCGAAATGGGTAGAAGCGGCAGCATTCCCCACCAATGATGCAAGAGTGGTGGTGGGGTTCTTAAAGAAGAATATATTCACCCGCTTTGGGACACCAAGGGCCATTATAAGTGATGGAGGCACGCATTTCTGCAATCGTGTTTTCGAAAAGTTGCTTGCTAAATATGACGTACGTCACAAGGTAGCAACCCCATATCACCCCCAAACTAGCGGGCAAGTTGAGGTATCAAACCGGGAAATAAAGAATGTACTAACCAAAACAGTTAACGCCACAAGAACTGATTGGGCGAAGACACTTGATGATTCCCTCTGGGCCTACAAAACCGCATTTAAAACACCAACCGATATGTCTCCATACAAGTTGGTATTTGGTAAGGCCTTTTACCTGCCCGTCAAACTAGAACATCGAGCCTGGTGGGCATTGAAGCAGTTGAATCTGGATTTCGATACTGCTGGAGAAAATCGAATCACAGAATTACAAGAATTAGAAGAATTCAGAAGCCACGCATTTGAAAGCACTAGGGATAAAGAACAAATGAAGAGACTTCATGATAAAAATATTGTGGACCGGGATTTTAGACCAGGAGACAAGGTATTATTGTATAATTCAAGATTAAGAATGTTTCCGGGTAAGCTCAAGTCCTGATGGTCTGGCCCGTTTAAAGTGGTCAATGTATTTCCTTATGGTGCTGTGGAGATTACTGCTGAAAATGAGTCTAACACCTTCAAGATCAATGGACAGAGATTAAAAAGATATGTGGGAATGACTGAAGCCAAGGTGCTGGCTATTGTGCACCTGGGTGAACCTAAAACACCAGACAATCCTTAAATGTTTTTAAGTTGCGTCGTGCCGCGACGTTAAATTGTGTGCTTCATAGGAGGCAACACATTGATTTGTTGTAATCGTCGTGCCACGACATTAAATAAGGCGCTTGTTGGGAGGCAACCCAATGCGTAGTAAATCTTAGAGTAACTAGAAGTATTTCGTGTAATTATAGGTACTAACGAGCTTGCAGGTGAATTTGGGTGAATGTAGGAGCGTTTTAGCATGACGGAAGGTGGGTACATAGCCGGGGTTAAGCTGGCCTTAAGCCCCAAACGCCTAGCTAAAGCCAATGGAAGGCTGGCGTTAAGAGCCAAACGCCTGGCTAAAGCCAGGGGAAGGCTGGCGTTAAGAGCCAAACGCCTGGCTAACGCCAAGGGAAGGCTGGTGTTAAGTGTGAAACGCCTGGCTAACGCCAGGGGGAGGCTGGCGTTATGGCTAAAATGCCTGGCTAACGCCGGGGTGCCCGGACTTTCTGATTAAACCGCACGACTAATGCCAGGTAAGTTCCCTTTTCCTATTTTTTCATCTCCCAACTCTCTCTCAAGAAAGTTTCACTCCCAAGCACATACCCAAACACTGATTGTCTCTCATACCCACATCAAACCACATAGCTTGACACACTTATCTTCACTTCATCAACACACAACACCTTTAACACCCCATTATCACCCACCACACACAAGATCTGCACAGGTTAAAATTCGTGGTGCACTTTATCTGGCTAACACACATCAACCCGTGAGGTATGATTCTAGCCCTATCCTTTATTCACTCGAATTTCAGACGGTGAAAAGTGTAACCTTGATTTCATGATGAATTTTTTTATGGGTTTATGAAGTTCTTGAAATATGTTGAATGGTATCATGCACCAAAAGTCCCGAAACCCTTTAGGAATGAGCCGAAATGGTGAAATTAAGTGGTATTATGGAACCCCAAATTGATTTGGGAACATGAGGCAGTCCCTCAAGTCCATAAGAGCTCCCATGGCAATTGTGTCAGCCAAGTGCTCAATGTAATGCCTCAATGGCAATACATCTTGAATTCCATGAAATTATAAATGAAAAGTGGCTCACAAGAAGCTAATAGGTAGCAATGTGTGTCAATTGTCATAAACGTGCCAAGGTGAAGTCTTAGTAACCTTCGCAAAGTGCAAAAACGGATAGTATATACTTTGTGACACTAATTCATTACTGATAAATTGTGCAGGTAAAACAATGTTACCCAGAAGAGCCACTGGCAAGGGAAAGTCAATATCTTCGGCCCCACCGAAAACCAAATCAAAACCCCCACCACCTCAAAAGAAAATAAAAGGAGGAGATGCTACTTCTAGCATGACTGGTGAGGAAGCAGTGGCTGATGTGGCTGCTATGAGGCAGCGACCCATTGGTCAAAGGGAATATGGTATCAACAGCATACCACCACACTCCAGGAAATGGTATGCTCGTTGCAAGCCCAAGCATGTCCACCCGGAAGGAGCTATCAACGAGGGTTCTCTTAGAACTAAATTTCCAGTAATTTGGAGGAGCATCCATGAATTGGGTCTGGGATATGTGTTCAAACACCACGACAAAATCAACCTCAATTTAGTCCGAGAATTATATGCAAGGTTTGACCCTAAGGACAAGGAAGAATTGGTGCCAATTCGTGGGCACTTGGTGGATTTTTCGGCCAAGGCCATATGTGATTTCTTAGGTGCACCAAATGTTCCAGTGGAGCCTCTAGAGCAATTTATCCGCCATCTTAACTATAGAGAAGTGAGGCATACACTTTTTGGGGTTGATTTCAAGGATTCTTGGATTCGGGATAGAACCACTAATCGCCATAAAAGGTTTCCCAAGAAAAAGATGACGGCTGAAACACAGGTATGGCTGAAACTGATTAATGCACGGATACTACCGTGCACCCATGACACCTTAATCAGCCGAGAGAGGATTTGTGTGCTCTACTTTTTCATGATAGGGCAGCAAGTGAATGTGGGCCACCTGGTTCGCTATCAAATGGGGTTGGTGCGTTCCAACAATAGAATTGATCGAATCCCTTTCCCAAATTTCCTGACTCAGTTCCTGCTAGATAGAAAGGTAGCGGTTGAGCCCGACTTTGACCACATTATTGATCAACAAATCACCCGGGAAACTGACATCACTGGCTTAATACTGAAAGCAGAGTCTGCACTGACCAATGCTGAGCGCTATGCCAGGGATGATAGCTTCACAGCCCATCTCTATGGGATGATGGATTTGCAGTTGCGCATAGGATGTCGTCTAGCGTCAGTTAATGAAAGGGACGAGTTGGATCAAAGATGCCCACTCAATGCTATGATCAGCAGATGATAGGAGCAGGTGAGGGATACAGGCTCCCAGATGATAAAGATATAAACACACCTGAAGATTCTGATGCGGAGCTAATGCGCTCGGATGAGGATGATAATGGAGAAGATGAGTTTGAAGAGGAATGGAGAGCGTCCGATGATGATGACGCTGAGTGACCATGAAGTATCTTGCACCTTGTTTTACTTTTTGCTTTGTCTATACATGATGCACTGAGGACAGTGCATGAACTAAGTGTGGGGTGCTGTATATATATGTTTTGTTGTGAATTGTGTTGCTTGTTGAAATTGTGAAATTTGGTAGTGCAAGTTTTATTCCGTTTGTTTTTAGCTTTTATGTTCAGTGAAATGTTTGTAGTTTGTATGTTTTTTATTATTGTTAAAAAACAAAAAAAAAATAAGACTTTTTCAGACGATGGATCTCTTAGACAGTTCTCTTGAGGGAAGTAAGTCTAACGAAAATACCAAAAAGATTTTTTTGTTTTAGGTAGTGTAGTAATTCCCCCTTGGTTTTTCTTTGGACAGCGGTTGTTTTTCAAGGGTTTTTAATTGAATCGGGTGTAGGTAGTTTTTAATTTTTAAGAGTAGGAATCCCATGGTGAAGGGTTTAATAGTAGAAATACCTCGAAACGTGCTAATGCCTTGAGAATAGTCAGTACTTTGGTTGTGACGCTTAGGCTCAACTTTTTTTTGACTCCAGGATAAATACCATAAATCAGGAATTCTTAAGATTTGCGTAACTACTTTGACTGGAGTGACGTGATAGATCCAATCCTGAGTGAGTTATGTGCCATGTGTATGTGAGATCTGTATGTTATTCTGTGCATTGCATTNATGTATCGTAGTTAACCCCGTTGAGCCTATAATCTTGTTTCTTTGGCAACCACATTACAAGTCATACCCCTTTGTTTGAATCGATCATCTATTTGAACCTTGTCACCTCTCGTAAGCACTGTATATGTGATGAAATATGGAAAAATTTAAGTGTGGGGTGGTAAGTTGTCTTTTGAGGGGAATAATTGAAATAAGGAGAAAGGTGCACTATTTTGAAAAGTAAGAGTCACTTGGAAAAAAAAAAGAAAAAAAAAGAGAGGAAAGAAGAAAAAAAATAGAAAATAAATAGTTGTATTGTTGTGAAAGAAAAATATATATGTGGTGACTCTTAATGTGATTGTGCTTAAAGAAGTATGGGGTAATAACATTGATGTGAAGGTGGAGTTGGTTTAATATAAGTTTGAGGTTAAATGCGAAAGTATATGTATTAATGTGCTTAGGGAGGTGTAGTCACTCTTATATCCAAATGTATCCTACCTGTCCCGCAACCTACATTACAATCAAATAAAGTCCTACTTGATCTTAGACTGAATGAGCTCGATTAGTAGAGTAGTACACTACGGGCAAGCCTATGGTGCATCTTTTATGGCATATGAATATTATTTCTGAGAGTGAGTGAATTCTTTCTATCTTGAGTTCCTAAGTGTTCTTAAATTTCATTATGTGTGGAACTAGCTCTTTGATTTGGTGAGGGCACATGATTTATGAAGGAAAGGTAATGTTGTTGACCTCTATGTTAGAGTAGTTAGTGAATTGTAAATAAAGAATGGTATATGTGAGTCGACTATTGAGGCGAGGATGTCACACCTCTGTGCTTAAACTGTTTTAAAAATTCTTGGTATAACGTGTTAAGGGATTTGCTTAATAAGTTGAGTACATGAGTGTAGTTTGATTGCTCGAGGACGAGCAAATGTGTAAGTGTGGGGTATTGATGTGTGGCTAGAATTCATGGATTAACACGTTATATGCCTTACACTTTATGTGCGTTAATGATAAAAACAAACTTTTTATGTGTATAATGGAGTCTATTTCATATGTAGGTGAATTGGATATGGAAGCCGATCTAAATGGATGCAAATAAGTCAAAAATATGCTCAAGAGGCAAGGAGGAGTGCACCGGGCTATAGCCCGGCGTTTGAGCCTTAAGGCCAGGCATAGCCTGGCGTTATCCAGGCGCCAGAGCCCAAACGCCAGCCCTAGCCTGGCGTTATCCAGGCGCCATGGCCCAAACGCCAGCCCTGGCCAGGCGTTATCCAGGCGTTCGGCCTGTAACGCCTGGCCTCTAATCCGATCAAATCCGAGTTTTGAAGAGTTTTATGTGTTTCTCGATTGGCATAGAAGTCTCCTACACGTTTAGGGTTTATCCCAAACATATAAATAGACCCAAAAACACAACTTGAAGGAGAGGAAGCCATAAAAGTGAAGAAAAGCCTGTGGATTACTACTCAGCAAAGCAAAAACACTGATTTTTATCTCCTTAGTTCATTACTCTGTAATTCAATTATGCAAGTTATTTTAGATTTGATACTATGAATATGAGTAGCTAATTTTCTTAATCTAGGGTTTTGGTGGAACCCGTTGGGGGATAAACTTAGGGTGATATTAATATAGTTTGGTTGATTGTTCATCTCTATTTGTTCAACTATTTTCTTGTTGTAGTTAATTGAATGGCCATCAATTAGCTGTTCTTATTCATTATGTATCTACTTCAAAGAGAGTGCATATTTAGGTAGCTGTTTGAACAACACCACTCCCAGAGTATAGACGAAAGTCAT
>MDKI01132773.1:0-44239 GCA_005239505.1 Nicotiana paniculata | reverse complement strand
CTCTTGAATAGATTAATTGTTTGGGTTTAATTTAGTTGATAGTTAATTACAAGTCTCTGTGGGCACGATATCTGGACTTACAATCCTATATTACTTATCGACCACGTATTCTTGCGTGTGCGTTTGGACTCAACAGCGGGCATGAAACACGGGCCCCAAGAAATAGGGGTGTCAGTATGAATAATGTACCAAGTATGTAATACATGAAAATCAGTACATACAAGACATAAAAGAACCATGGAGTAAAGGAATCCACCTGTAAGTCTAAATAGCTCTGTGAATCCTGAAACATCTATAATTTCATGCATGTGCGTATAAATGTCATATAATACCTAGGTATGTGTATACATAACGTTATCAAGCCTATAAGAGCATCCCATTATATCATCTTGGCCTCAGTGGGCGAAATCATCAACGTATACCAACTGACCAGGTGGTGGTGCGTATATAACGTCGTAATGTTTCCCCATACCCCATATACATATAATATATGTGTATATAACACCTTCTGTTCATGGGTCAATGTACATGTATAAATGAATGTTGTGCATAATAAGATCTCTTAGAATGTCGTACGATTAATATGCCTTCGGATAAACTTTATCAACTACGTATTTTTCTGAGACCCATGAACATAAGATATAATAATAAGACACATGAAGAATCAAGAACATAGGCACCCCTAGTGCTTCTATGAATAGAGACATTTATGAAAGTTGTGCGTTTGCTCGTTTCATTTGTATCATAGGGATCATACAAAAAGGAAAGAAAGGATAACCTTAACATACCTGAGCCGATTCTCTTAACAATCCCTCTAACCCACGTCTTTTGCGATAAAATACGTAACAACGAATCGAAGTAGGAAAAAATATGTATAACATTCTTGAGAAAGATTGTACCGTACTCCCTTAAAAATGCAACTCACGCTGCTATAGCATTATGTAGTTTCGTGTGAATTCCTTTGTAGCTTTCATCAGTTACTTTGCAGATATATGAATCTCCCTTTAATGAATTAGGGAGGTCTCTTATAATAGTCGTTTGTGGGCCCCACTTGATATGGATTACTTTACCAAAATCCCCTAAATATGCCACCTAGCCACATAAGCCAAAAAGTCATTGTTTGGTCTTAGCAACATAACCCCTTGCTGCCATGTTGGGGTGATTATTCCACCAAAAAATTATCCACAAATTTCTAATTGATTTGTTAAATTCCCACTCGAATTAATAATTAACCTATTAGTAACATAATTAGGTAATATCCTAATTTACTTAAAATACTAATCACTTTTAACATACTTTATACACCTTACTGTCATAGTCATGTGGTACCTTGTATGACACTTGTCCATAAATATGAGGTATTATAGCTCGGACCGTATTTTATCCCAAATTGATAACCTTCAACGAAACTCATTTTTGTTTGATTTGTTTACCCTCTAACCTTCACGACACTTACTTATCACCTGTTATAAATAGCACAAATACTTATAACCTTTAAAATAATCTCATTCCCTAGCCTACATCGATTAACTTACGACGAAACTTTAACGTACAAAAACGCAAAATGTAACATTCTCCCCCCTTAGAAACATTTGTCCTCAAATGTTTAACTCCCCGGGATCTATATAAATTTTGCCAGAGTTGCCTTTGTAACAGTACTACTACCAACCCTTCCTGTAGAAAACTCAATAACTCAATGCCACATAGGGCCACAATCATCAATAACGACAATGGCCTCACATGACCAATGACAATAACTAACACAATAATCCATACATGCATCTTAAGGTTGTGATGTCTCAGCCGGATCCTCCTCTGGAAGAGGAAACAAGTGAGGATACCTAGACTTCATGTCTTCTTCATTTTCTCAAGTCATTTTTTCCACATTATTGTTTCTCCAAATTACTTTCACCGACATTACGTCTTTAGTCTTCAATCTCTGAAGCTGTCTATCTAGTATAGCAATGGGAGTTTCCTCATATGACAGCTGCTATGTGACCTGAACATCATCAACTGACACGACTCTGGAAGGATCTACGATACATTGATGGAGCATAGACACATGAAAGACTGGATCTACAGACTCCAAGTCAGAAGGCAAGTCTAACTCATATGCTACCTGGCCTACCTTGCATATGATCTTATATGGTCCAATGTATCGAGGAAAAAGTTTTCCTTTCTTACCGAACCTCATAACGCCTTTCAGCGATGATAACTTTAGGAATACCCAGTTGTCAATCTGAAACTCCAAGTCTCGTGGTCGATTATCCGCATAAGACTTCTGACGGCTTTGAGTTTCTAATAGCCTTTCCTGTATAAGCTTAATCTTCTCGATGGCCTGTTGTACCAACTCTGGTCCTACTAACTTAGTTTCCCCATCATCGAACCATCCTATAGGTGACCTACACTTCCGTCCATAAAGAGCTTTATATGGGGCCATCTGGAATGATAGCTATTATTATACGCGAACTCAATAAGCGGCAGATGGTCATCCCAGCTACCCTTGAATTCTATCACACAAGCCCGTAACATATACTCAAGTGTCTGAATAGTGCGCTCAGCTTGTCCGTCTGTCTGAGGATGAAATGTTGTACTAAGACTTACCTGAGTCCCAATCTTTTTTGGAAGGACCTACAGAAATTAGTTGTAAATAGAGCACTTCTATATGAGATAATAGATATAGAGACACAATGAAGTTTTACTATCTCCTTAATGTAAATCCTTGCATAGTCCTCTGCGGAATATGTAGTCTTAACAGGCAAAAAAGGGTTGATTTTGTAAGTCTATAAATAATCACCCATATAGAATCGAACTTTCACTGGGTACGAGGTAGGCCTATGACAAAATCCATACTAAATACTTCCCACTTCCAAGTCGGAATCGCTATAGCCTGCAATAATCCACTGGGTTTTTTATGCTCAATCTTAACCTGTTGACAGTTAGGGCACTGAGCAACAAACTCCGCTATATCCTTTTTCATTTCGTCCCACCAATATATTTCCCTGATATCATGATACATCTTTGTTACTCCTGGATGAACAGAATAACAAGAATAATGAGTTTCTCCCAGAACCTGTCGGCGCAACCCTGCAACATTAGGGATACATAATCGTCCTCGATATCTAAGGACTCCATCTCCTGTAATCTCAAATGGTATCTTCTCCTTCTAAGGGGTTGTATCCCTGTATTGAGCTAACACAGGATCCTCGTACTGGCGTTCCTTCACTTCAGTTACTAAAGAGGATGTTGTCGTGTGTTGAATAGTAAGTTTAGTATCACTTGAGTCCAGTAATCGAACTTCAAGACTAGCTAGCTGATGAATCTCATGGGCTATTACGCTCTTCTCTGGCTATAAATATGACAGGCTACCCATAGATCTACGGCTGAGGGTGTCGGCTACTACATTTGCCTTCCCTGGATGGTATAAATATCAACGTCATAGTCTTTCAGTAGCTCCAACTATCTCCTTTGGCGTAAATTCAATTCCTTTTGCTTGAAGATATAGTGAAGGCTCTTATGATCCGTATAGATATCAACATGAATGCCATACAAATAGTGCCTCCATATATTTAGTGCATGAATCACCGCGGATAACTCTAAATCGTGGGTCGGGTAATTATTCTCGTGCTTTCTTAGTTGTTTAGAAGCATAAGCTACAACCTTAACATGCTAAATCAGTACAAAACCTAGTCCAACGCCCGAAGCGTCACAATAGATAGCATAACCATCGGTTCCCTCTGGGAGTGTTAGAACCGGTGTTGAATTTAATTTGTCCTTCAATTCCCAGAAACTCCATTTGCAAGCATCAGTCCACTGAAACTTAGCTCCCTTCTGAGTCAACTTTATCAATGGTGCTAAAAGAGAAGAAAATCCCTCTACAAATCTCCTGTAATAACGTGCCAAACCGAGAAAGCTATGAACCTTCGTCGGTTTCGTGGGTCTAGGCCAAGTCTTTACTTCCTCAATCTTTTGTGTATCAACCCGGATACCTTCACCTAAAATAATATGCCCAAGGAAAGCTACAGAATTCAACCAGAATTCACATTTAGAGAATTTTGCATACAACTTCCCCTTTTGTAGAACTCTGAGCACAGTATGCAAATGATCTGCATGCTCAGTCTCCGAACGAGAATAAGCCAATATATCATCGATAAATACAATCACGAACAGATCTAGAAAGGGTCTGAACACACATTTTATCAAGTCCATGAATACTGCTGGGGCATTGGTCAAACCGAATGACATACCCGTATCTGGTCCTCAATGCTGTCTTCAGAATATCTTTCTCCTTAACTATTACCTGATGGTACTTGGACCTCAAGTATATATTCGAGAAACACTTGGCACCTTGCAACTAATAAAATAAATCATCAATCCTAGGGGGCGAATACTTATTCTTGATCGACACCGTATTCAAATGTCTATAATCAATACACATCCGCAAGGAACCGTCTTTCTTCCTCACAAATAATGTAGGTGCTCCCCATGGTGATGTACTAGGTCTGATAAAGCCTTTTTCAAGCAAGTCCCTTAGTTGTTACTTCAACTTTCTCAGCTCTACAGGTGCCATTTTATAGATTGAACGGTTGGTGACTCTACTTTCACATCATGTACCCGAACTAAGTGATAAATATAGCCCTTTTTGACATCTTCCTTGCCTTGAGATAGGAAATAAACCTACCTCTCGGCGATGCCATATTACCTTTCCACTCCAAAATAGGCTCCCCTGGGAACTGGAATAAAACTATCTTTGATCTACAATTGACGTTGGCATAATGATAAGTAGGGATTTTGACTATTTATTAGCGCCTTTTGGCTTTCGTTTTAATCTAAAATGGTTAAAGGTATTCCCGAAAACTGATGAAATATGCTTACTTGCAGGAGTATTGGAAAATGAGCCATTACGATGAAATCCAACTCAAGAAGGAGTGATTTTGAACAAGGACAAAAATCAAGCACACAAGCTCAAGTGCGGACCGCAGATTTCTATCTGTGACCGCAGAATGTGAAGAAAAATCAACAGAGCCCCAGGGCAAAGTGCGGACCGCACAATAATTGTGTTGCCGCAGAAGCCAAATTTCAGAGAGATCAATTTCAAGCTCAAAAAGAAATGCGGACAGTGCTACAATTGTGTGACCGCAGAAATCAACTATGCGACCGCACTCAAGAAATGTGTGATCTGTAGAAGAGTCAAGTGTGGCCACACCCAGAATTGTGCGGACCGCAGAACTTAAGAGATGCGGACGCAATCCAGAATTGTACGGCCACAGAATCAACTCCTGTCAAGAACTAAAGAGAAGTACGGACCGCACAAAGAATTGTTCTGCCACAGAACCTCCGAAAAGGCATTTTTGTCTGAAAATTCCAGCTTTGTATAAATAGACTTCTTTCACGAAATTAGATCAAGTTTTGAATATTGAAAAGTATGTGGCCATTTTTATTTACCCTTTTAGGAAAGTTTAGCTTATATTGGTGATTTAACATTAGATTTTCATCTAGTAATCTTGCAATATGAGTTTTATCATCTTTTCTTCTTTATTTTCTTCAATACCCATAGCTAGGTTTGTGACCAACCTAGTGTGTGAACCTAATGGGTGTTTGATTTATGGCTTGTTTATGGTTAGGTGTTTATTATTTAGCCTTGTTCTTACTTATAATTGTAGAATTAATGGTTGAAAATATTAGTTCATGTCTATTTGACTTGGTCTCTTCTTGAGAAAGAGAGACTTAGTCTAGGAAACTTGGCTAACAAGAATTTGGGATGAAATCAAGAGATTGATAGTCCCAATTAAAGGGTTGAACCTAAAGATAGTAAAACCCGACTTGAGAATTTTATCAACTATTTTGTTCAATACCTATATGGACTTGAGAAAGCCAAATTGGTAAAATCGTTCTCTTATCAAGAGGTATTGAGTGGGTAATTGAGTGTTGACAATACACCCCGACCAACGAAACAAGCTCTAAAGTTTACAAATTGTTAGGCAAACACCTAGGTGGAAGTCATAGCCCTAGTCATTTTACACTATTTGAAAAGAACAACAACAACAACAACAATAACAACAACAATATTCTATAGTTTTATACCTTAGACTTGTAATCTGTAGCGTAATTTTAGAAGTAAAAACAAAATAACTTTTGTGAAAGTGCAATCAAGATACTTCATGTGCTTGATCCAAATATATACCACTAATCCCATCTCAGCTCCCTGTGGATTCGATCCCGACTCCTTGTTGGGTATTATTATTGCAATCGACCATTTCACAACCCCGAATAGAGGTGTGACTTGGACGAGATCAATTTTTGGCGTCGTTGTCGGGGAGCTAAAAACGAATTTAGCTATATATTTGATTTTGTGTGTGATTTGTCTTCTTCCTTCCGTGTTACTAATTTTTTTGGTGAAACAATGGCTCTCAACAATAATGAGCCTCTCGGAAACATGCCACTGGGGGATGTGGACGTGGAAGATTACCAACTTAAAGAGGTTCCTCTTGAACCTCGAGCAAATAGACGAGGCCGACCGCCTCAAGACAATGTTTCCGTTACACCCCCACCTCCACCAAGAGCGGCTCCACACTGGGTGTTGCCAAATGAAGGGTATGCAAGTGCCATATGCCCGCCCCATATTAGGGCGGGAAACTTTCAAATCACAAATGTTATGCTCAAATATCTAGAGCAACGAGGATTCTTCACCGGGGCTATGAATCAAAATGCATACAAACACTTGAAGGGGTTTGTGGATACTTGCCCGGGGAGTAAACAAACAAACGTTTCCGACGATACTTTAAGGTTGATGCTATTTCCTTTCTTTCTACGGGGGAAAGCCTTGGATTGGTTAGAAAGGTTACCAAACCATTCCATCCGTACATGGGATGAATTGGCGGAGAAATTTATTTTCAAGTTCTTTTCTCCCAGGCATATGGCTACTCTCAGAGACGAGATTCTAGCATTCAAACAAGAACTCAATGATCCTTTGCATGAGATATGGGAGAGGTACCGAATTATGGTCAAAGAGTGCCCAAACAATGACGTGACGGAGGATATGATTCAACAAATTTTCTATAGGGGGATCAATAATACCAATCAATGCGTGGTCAACCAACTTGTCGGTGGAAATTTCATGATAAAGCCATATGCCGAAGCTTGTGAGATCTTTTAGATGAAATGGCAGATACTTTATCGACATGGAAAAGTAAAGCAAATGTTCCTCAAGTTGATCCAAATATAATTCACCTACATAAAGAATTGCATGATCATGTGCAAGCAATTGCCGAGTTTACCACCACACTGAATCAATTAGCCAAGGCTCAACTTCAAAAAGTGCAAGGTCCTAAGCAATTCAATGCAATGAAGGGATTTAATATGATGGTAAACAAGAGATGGCAAAAGGGTTCTCAAGTGCAAAACCGAACGGAACATTATGGGCAAGAAGATAGTGGGTTTGATCAAGATGAAACTTATAATGAACAAGAAGAGGAAGTACAATGTGTGAACAACTTCCAAGGGCAAATAAACAACTCTCAAGACCCGAATCAACAAAATGGCGACCTCATGGTAATAAAGGGAATTGGAATTCTAGCAACGAAGGCAACTGGAATGGTGGTAACAACCAAGGTAATTGGAACAATCAAAACAATGAAGGAAATTGGAATGGTCAAAATAAACAAGGCAATTGGAGTGGAAATAGTCAAGGATATTGGGGAGGCAACAACCAAGGGGGATGTAACAATAACCAAGGAAATCGGGGGTCGAGCTTTCAAAGTCCCCCGATGTATCAACAACTGAGCAACCCACCTCTTATCCTTCCCATGGTCCCAAATCTTCCAACAATAAGATGAGTCGAATTGAGAACATGTTCAAACAAATGATAGAGAAGAATACAGACTCTGATGCTCAAGTAGCCTCTCACAACACTTCAATTTGTAATTTGGAAGTTCAATTGGGAAAATCTCGCAAGCTTTAAATACTCGTCCTAAGAGGGCACTACCAAGTGACATGGTGGTGAACCCAAAGGGTGGGAGCAACACAGGACATGCCATGGTCGTCACTACAAGGAGTGGGAAAGGTGGGGATGCACCCACCTCAAGTCAAAAGAAAATTGTGGATGATGAGCAAGTGATACAAGAATATGAGATTCTGAATAATATGGTGCAAGCAAATGAAAAAGTAAGAATAGATATTTATAACAATGTGGAGGAGACACAAGAGGAAGTGAACCTGTCTAGGGAGCACATTGTTGACTTATCGGAACTGGTAGTGCCAAAGGCTAAGGCACCAATGCCAAAGCCTCCTCCTCCATACCCTCAAAGGCTTTCCAAGCAAAATGGTGAGAACCAATTCCAAAAGTTCATTGATATGATGAAAAGCCTATCTATTAATGTGCCATTGGTTGAGGCTTTGGAGCAAATGCTTGGTTATGCAAAATTCATGAAATATTTGGTGACAAAGAAGCAGTCGATGAATTGTGAAACTATAAAGATGACTCATAAAGTGAGTGCAATTGTGCACTCAATGGCTCCTAAATTAGAATATCTTGGCGCTTTCGCAATCCTTTGTACCATTGGAAGCACCGACTTTGCTAAAGTTCTTTGTGATCTTGGGGCAAGTATCAATTTGATGCCCTATTCGATTTTCAAGACTTTGGGAATTGGGAAACCAAGACCCACATCTATGAGATTACAAATGGCGGATCGTACTACGAAGATACCATTGGATATTATTAATGATGTGTTAGTTCATGTTGATAAATTCATTCTCTCGGCGGACTTTGTGATTCTTGATTGTGAAGTGGAATATAAGGTGCCGATTATTCTAAGGAGACATTTCCTTGCTACGGGGAAGTCTCTTGTTGATGTGGAAGCCGGTGAGCTCACTTTCTGAATGGGTGATGAAAAGGTGATTTTCCATGTGTGCAAATTAATGAGACAACTGAATAGCAATGAAGTTTGTTCGTTTGTAGATTTGGTGACCGATGTGATTATTGATGATACTAGTGCCACAATGAATGTTTATGACACTTTGGAGGCTGTTTTGCTTAATCTTGATGATGACGAGAAGTATGGCTATGTGGAATGTGTGAATGCATTGGAAGGAATGGGTTTGTACACTTATGAACCCCGAAAATTGTCCTTGGATCTTGAAAATCGGAAGACTCCTCCAATAAAGCCCTCAATCGAGGAGCCTCCCACTTCGGAGTTAAAGCCATTGCCTCTGCATCTCAGGTATGAATTCCTTATCCCTTGTTCTACTTTATCGGTTATTCTTTCCTCTTGTTTGACTAACATGCAAGTAGACTCTATATTGGTGGTTCTACAAAAGAGGAAGAAAGCGATCGGATGGACATTGGCGGATATTCGGGGGATAAGCCCCGCATTTTGCATGTACAAGATTATTTTGAAAGAGGATGCTAAACCCTCCATTGAAAATTAAATAAGGCTAAATGAAGCAATGCAAGAGGTGGTCAAAAAGGAAATCATAAAGTTGTTGGATGTCGGGGTTGCTTACCCCATTTCCTATAGTTCGTGGACTTCTCCGGTGCAATGTGTCCCAAATAAAGGGGGCATGACGGTGGTCACCAATGAAAAGAACGAGTTGATTCCTACAAGAACGGTGACCGGGTGGAGAGTGTGTATGGACTATCAAAAGCTCAACAAAGTCACAAGGAAGGATTTCCCACTTCCCTTCCTAGATCAAATGCTTGATAGGTTGTCCGGACGTGCTTTCTATTGTTTCCTAGATGGGTATTCCGGATACAATCAAATTCTTATTGCTCCGGAGGATCAAGAGAAGAATACTTTCACATGTCCTTATGGAAATTTCGCATTCTCGTAGATGCCATTTGGGTTATGCAATGCACCAACAACTTTTCAACGTTGTATGATGGCTATCTTCACGGACATGGCGGAGGATTTCCTTGAAGTCTTCATGGATGACTTTTCTGTGGGCGGGAATTCTTTTGATGGTTTCTTGGAAAACTTGGATAAGGTCTTGGCAAGATGTGAAGAGAAGAACTTGGTGTTAAACTGGGAGAAATGTCATTTCATGGTTGAGGAAGGCATTGTCCTTGGCCACAAAATTTCAAAGATTGGCATTGAGGTCGACAAGGCGAAAATAGAGGTGATTTCTAAACTTCCACCTCCAACATCCATGAATGGAGTGAGGAGTTTCTTGGGTCATGCGGGGTTCTACCTGCGTTTCATCAAGGATTTTTCCAAAGTGGTGAACCCCTTGTGTAAGATTTGGAGAAAGATGCCAAATTCCATTTCAATGAGGATTGCATGAAGGCATTTGAATTTCTCAAGTTCAAATTGATGACTACTCCTATTATCATTGCCTCGAATTGGAGCTTGCCTTTTGAGCTCATGTGTGACGCTAGTGATGTGGCGGTAGGAGCATTTTTAGGGCAATGTATCAACTAGATGTTCCATCTGGTCTACTATGCTAGTAAGACCATGAATGATGCCCAAGTCAATTACATTGTGACCGAAAAAGAGTTCCTTGCTACTGTTTTTGCTATGGAGAAGTTCCGCCCGTACTTGATGGGTACAAAGGTGATTATCCACACGGACCATGCGAAACTTCGGTACCTAATGAGCAAGAAAGATTCAAAGGTGCAGTTAATGAGATGGGTGCTTTTCTTACAAGAGTTCGATCGAGACATCCAAGACCGCATAGGCAGTGAAAACCAAGTGGTGGACCACTTATCTCGCTTGAAGGAGGAGGGGAGGCCACATGAAGGCCTTGAAATTAATGAATCCTTACCCGACGATCAACTTCTATCCATTTCAATGATCGAGATGCCACGGTTCGTTGATCTAGTAAATTATCTTGTGAGTGGTATTGTACCAGATGAGTTCTCTTCAAACCAAAGGAAGAAGCTTGAACGGGATTGCCTTGACTATTATTGGGATGAACCATACCTCTTCCGGATTATTACCGATGGAATGATTAGAATATGTGTGCTGGAGGAGGAACAAGTTGAAATTCTTAGGGCTTTCCACTCTTCACCATATGGTGGTCACAATGGTGGAGCAAGAACGGTGGCCAAAGCGTTGAGTTATGGATTCTATTGGCCTACTCTCTATAGGGACGCAAGTGATCTAGTCAAGCATTGCGATGAATGTCAAAGGGCCGGTGGGATTTCAAAAAAAATGAGATGCCCCTGACCACCATCTTGGAAATTGATATTTTCGATGTATGGGGCAATGATTTAATGGGACCGTTTGTAAGCTTATGTGGGAACACCTATATTTTAGTAGTTGTGGACTATGTGTCAAAATAGGTGGAGGTCGTTGCTCTATCCAACAACGAAGCTAGAAGTGTGGTGGCATTTTTGAAAAAGAACATATTTACCAGATTTGGTACTCCAAGGGCCATCATAAGCGACAGGGGGTCGCATTTTTGCAACAAATATTTTGACACCTTACTCACCAAGTATGGTTTCACTCACAAAGTTACGACCCCCTATCACTCTCAAGCAAGTGGACAAGTGGAAGTCTCCAACAGGGAGATTAAGGGTATTTTGTCAAAAATAGTGAATGCCAACCGGACGGATTGGTCGAAGAAAATTGATGATTCTTTATGGTCTTATAAGAAACTTGCAGAACACCGATTGGGATGTAGGAAAATCTTGTCACCTTCCGGTGGAACTTGAGCACAAGCCATGTGGGCTTTGAAGAATCTAAATCTTGAGTGGGATGTCGCCGCCAACTTATGGGTGGCACAATTGAATGAACTAGATGAATTTCGGTACCATACATATACAAGTTCTTCCTTATAGAAGGAGAAGATGAAGTACCTCCATGACAAGTACATTCGGAACAAGGAGTTTAAAGAAGGTGATCTTGTGTTATTGTTCAATCCTCAGTTATAGATGTTTCCGAGAAAGTTAAAGTCAAAATGAAGTGGTCCGTTTGAGGTTGTGAGTGTGACACCTTTGGTTCATTGGACTTGAAGAATAAAAATGATGAAGTGTTTAGAGTCAATGGTTACCGGGTGAAGCATTATCTAGGAAAAGTTGGTGATGGCCACGTCGTGGCAGTGATTCACTTCAAGTGATTGATGGTAATCTACGTCGTGCCGCGAAGTTAAATCAGGATCTTCTTGGGAGGC
Source organism: Nicotiana paniculata (assembly GCA_005239505.1). NCBI lineage: Eukaryota > Viridiplantae > Streptophyta > Magnoliopsida > Solanales > Solanaceae > Nicotiana > Nicotiana paniculata. Next base: position 32,131 of record MDKI01132773.1, on the reverse strand, counting down.
AGCCCATGTTTCTTTTTATTTTTCTTTTTCTTCTTTTTTAGATAGGTATTGTTTTGTGCTAACTGGTTTTGAACTGTGTTGCAGGAATGAGTGTACTTTGCAGGAAATATTCTCAGAAAAATGGCTAAGTGTGAAAAATATGCGGACCGCACAATTTTGAAAGCCATAACAGAAGAGCATCTACGGTCGCACAATTCATTATGCGGTCCCACAACTTGAGATCAAAAAATTGCAAACTCTATGAAGTTTGCATGTCAGAGAAATGGCCAAAGTGCAGCGGCACAAGGAAATGTGCGTTCCACACCAAATTATGCGGCCGCACCCAATAATGTGCGGACCACAGATCGACAATGGGTAAAAGTGGTAACAGTTAAGAAGTGCGGACCGCACACAAAATTGTGCGACCGCACTCAGCTCGTGAATCCTTTCCTTAACCGGCCACCTATAAATAGTTCCTCCTCACCACTGTTCAAACTTTACACACTCTGAATATTTGACACTACGGCAAGCACAGTGCACTCAAATTGATTCAAGCATCTCATACTCATTTCATCATCCTTGATTCTTCCTTGCATCACTACATTACTGGTATGCTCAATCCATCTTTAAATTTTTTAAATTTTCTTAATTTTGTTCATAATTAGTTTAGTTATTTTTAGTCCTAATGTTAAATTCATCATCATATGTGCTTAAAATTGTGTGGGTAACTCCCTATTTTCTAATTGGGGGATAGGTAAACTATGTATCATGCCTAAATTGCCAATACCATGTTTAATTTGTGCTTGAATGAAAAAACCCTAAGTTAACTGCCATTTGTATTTGAATTGTGCGGTCCGCAGATCATTAGGCTAGTGAAAAATTTTGTGTATTGATTGTGCAGACCGTACTTGAAATTGTGCGGTCCCCAGAAATTGAACCGCGGTCGTAGAAAAGTCTGTGCGGCCGCAGTTCGATAAACTCTCTGACTTCAAAGAGTTGTAATATTTGAGATTGAATTTAACGGCCGCACTCAAGATTGTGCTGACCGCACTTGAATTGTGTGGTCACACTTAAAATTGTGTGGACCGCAGATCAGCTACCACGACAGCACTTCCAAAATTGTGTGGTCTGCACAAGCCCATATGAGGCGCACTCAAAATTGTGCGGATCACACTTCCCCATCATGTACATTGTTTTGTCTGCAACTGTTTGATATTCTGGATTTGAACGTTAATTGACTCCTGTTCCTAGTATTGTAGACAATGGTTAGATCACGAGGACGCAATGATACATCCAAAGGGAGGGGTGAACCCTCCCGAGGCTGAGGCAAGGGTACCCTACCACTCACTGTGCAAAAAGTGATTTTCAAAACGGAAACCACAGTGAGAGGTAGGGATGTAGATCCCTCATAATCAAGTTCATACATCCCGTCTAAGTAAGCGTCCGAGGGTCACTCCGTGGAAGAACGGACCTACGCCCAATCTCAGCCACAACAATTTCCAGGGAGATACCAACTCCGAAATGAGCCTTCCACCTCAGCAAGTACTTCTAAGGGTTCGGAAGATGGCAATCAAGGTTCAGAACCCTCATCCACTCACACCCCCACCGCGCCAGTCATACTTGATGATAATGATTATGATATTCCGGATGACGGTCAAGGGGGAGATACCAGAGTTTCCGGCCTTGAGAGGTCGAAAAAGAAAGAGATTTGAAAAGATAGATTTGTGATCCTGATAGATTTTACCAGGTTCCAAGAGTGGTGGACTCAGAGATCGCTCACACTTGAGTGTCAGTTTCTTTTAAAAGACTTGGATAGGTACAATACCAATGTGGCAAGATAGTTTTGGAAAATAAAATGGTGGACATGTTTTACCCAAAGTGTGATGGATGCCAAGGAAAACTTAGTCCGGGAATTCTACACCAATGTGGCGCATATCAAGAAGGGGATTAAGGTGACCAAAGTAAGAAACTTGAAAGTGAGATTTGATTAGAGCACCCTGAACACCTATTTGGGGCTCGAGGAGGTGGAGACGGTTCAATATTTAGAGAATTTCACAATGGGTGATCCGGCTCGCCCTTGGCTAGCTGAGATACTGGCAGCTCCAGGACCACCACCACTATGGATCACAACAGGGGTTCCCATTCAGCGGTCCACCCTCAACTTTGAAGCAAAAGGGTGGCAGACATTTGTGTGCAGTCGCATAAACCCGAGCCAGAATGAAAACAATCTCCCAGTCCCTCAGGCAGTCTTAGTTTATCCATCATGGACGGGTACCCAATCAGTGTGGGTGCCATCATGTCGGACAACATGTCTTTGGTTTTCAGGCAGGGTGAAAATTCATACCTATCCCAACACTATCACAGAGTATCTTACGGATGCGGGGGTGGAGCCCAAGAGTTTTGATAAAAGATTCGGGCTAAGAAGCCCTTCTCCTGGTACTCTCTTATGGACCCAAGGAACTGAAGAACAAGGTTAAGTGGATTACTACCATAGGCCAATCTGATGAGTCGTCGGTGGTAGTTGTAGATTTAGCTGTCATGCCTTCTACAACAGCCATGCCTTCCACAGCAGTCGGGCCTTCAACTGAGACAGTTTCACATGCCTCCACCTCCATCTTCAGGGCCATCAGTATCACTGCCTTCCTCCTTTACTTATTTTCTCTTTGTGCAGCGAGTCTCCCAGACACTGGTGAGTCTCAACAACTAGATGCAGATGGCTACTGCAAAGTTGTATGACCTATCCAGTGTTGTTATAGAACAAGCTTCTACCCCAGCACCCCATATTCCTCCGTCAATGGAGGAAACTTTGAAGAAGATATTAGAGAATCAAAAGATCATCATGGACACTTTGGTGGCACATGGGGGAGCAATTGAGGAGCTTGGGAAGCAGGTGAAGAAGATGAGGAAATCCCAGGGTCCAAGGAAATCAGTTGACAAGTTGAGACGAGAGGTGACCAAGATAGAATCAGCTGGTGATCTTCCATTTGACTTACTGATGGAGACAGATCCATCAGTACCAGCTAAGGGTGGTAAGTGAGCCGGTCCCGGGCCTAAGTGCACTAAGTGGGTCGGTCTAAACGGTCCCGGTCCCGGGCTGGTTCCAAATTAAATGGGCCAAACGGTCCCGGTCTTGGTGGTCTTTTTGTAGGAACCAGCCCCGGACCGGGCCCACGAACTAATGGTCCCGGGCTAAACGGTCCCGGCACGCGGGCTAAGTGGGCCCAACAGATACTTTTTTTTATAATTTTTTTTATAGAAATTAGAGAAAAAAAGATGTTAATAAAAATATCTAAGGTAATTTCTTGTAAATTTTATTATGAAATTGTGACATAAATTTTTAATTCAAATTTAAAGACAAAAATATTGTAAAGAGATATTCAAAGCAATGCTTTATAATTTTATTATAGCATTAAAAAAATATGGCAATATCTTTCTTAGTCCTCCCCCCCCTTAGGGAATGAGCACAACAAGGTGCTAATACCACCATTGAGAAGAAAAAGAAACTAATCAAGATGTGCCAAAATACGAGTTACATTATACATACTAATTTTTGTTCATACAAGTTAAATGGTATCTCTTACAAACTTCATAAATCCTTCAAGGTTCGGAGAAATTTCTATTGGTGGTGGCGGAAAAGAAGCTTGGTCATCACCGGTTCCGGGCGAAGTAGAATCCTTCGCAAATTCAGCTAGCATTTCTTCGTAAGCTTCATATACCTCTGGTTGTGATTCAGCAAGTCCAAAATTTCTTCTTCCTGAACGGATCCAATTTCTGAAAAGTAATAATTTTTCCAAGCTCTCCCTCATAGACGCTCTGTAATCACCAAGTTGAAGTCTTGCTTGACTGAAAGTGCTCTCCGATGCCACTGTTGAAGCTTGAATAGTTAAAATGTCTCAGGCCATCCTTGAAAGAACCGAAAAGTTTTTTTCTTTGTCCTTCCACCATTCCAAAAGATTAAAGGATCCGTCAGGATTCACTTCCTCAATTCTCTTTGACAAATAAACTTCAAACTCATTTAGTTGTGAAAAATCAGTACTACTAGAACCTTGAGAACCCCTAAAACCCGCCCAAGCACTAAGTTCTTACTCCCGTAGTTCTTTTAGATGATTAAGAATCAGAAGAAGAAGGAGTTGGAACATTTGGTCTAGCATGATTTAATGCAACTTGATAAGCATTATAAATAGTTTGAGCATTTATTCTAATTGAGGCTATTGCTTCCGGAAGTTGAGACAACTCCTCATCTTCAAGTGTTAAACCATTATAAACAGTTTCATACCAAAATTGAGGACCTCTTAATTTCATTTTAGGATTTAACAAAGAATCAACACCATAAATAGGGGGAATAGGGAAAAAATATTTTTTAAACTTTTTTCTCATAGAATCAATAGCAAGTTTATAAATTCCCCCACCATTTATAAGTAAGATTAAAAACTTTTCTAATATAATGCACAAAGTTAGGGTCAGAAGGAAAACTATAAGGTAAGCACATAACGGTTACCATTTTTACCAATTCTTCCTGATCTTTTTTAGGCCCAGAAGACCATTTGGTCCGCCGGTCCTAGTCCTGGACCGTCCCACTTTCCACCCTTAGTACCAGCAGCACCATCAGCAACAACGACACCAGTTGGCCAGTCTGAGGAGCTAGACCTTGCTGCCCACACTGCTGAACCGCTGCTACAGATGTTCACCAACCCAGCTACTTCCCGAGCAGAGGGTCCAGTTTGAGGAGCCTGAGGGAAGTGATGCTACTATGGACATTGAGACCACATAGGCAGTCCTCTCTACTCTTTTCCTTCCTTGTTTTGATTTTGTTAAGCATTAGGGAAAATGCTTATTTTTATTCAGGGGGTGGAGTCTATTTTGATTTGACATTTGACATTGGCCTGCAATAACTGATAAAATTCTCTTTTTATTTTTCATTTTTGTATATATTCTTCTCTCTTTATTGATGTATATATTCTCTTTCCCTTTTTCAGTTTGTATATTCATTTATGCTTTCAGTAGTTTACTTCATAACTTCTTTATTTTGTTTTCTTACTTCATAGCTTCTTTATTTTATTTTCTTAGTAGTCAATGTTTAGCTAATAACTTCTTATTTACTTGCATAGATTCTTTTTAATTTCGTAGTTTCTTTTTATGTTTAAGTGATCAATAAGCCTTTTTTTTTAATGCCACAGTTCTTTCCAAAGGTGGTTTTTGTGTGAACCGAGTGACTCTTCCCAATGATGGATGGTGTGACAACCTTCTTAAGGGATTAATCCCGTTTTTTATGTTTAGGTAAGAATAGTAGTAATAATGAATAAGAGAGTCAAGCATGTTTCACTTGGTACCAACACACTTAACTATATGCTTATGATTAAAAACAAGTTCTTGGAAAGAAATAGCTCTAGTTAGTGACCTTTTGGCTCATGTGTTGACTTAGGCAATCATCGAGTTGTTCAGTTGAACCATTAGTAATTTTCAATCTTGAATATGGTTGTTGTGGGCCCTCGACTCTATCCTCTTTAACAATCCAGCTGTATGAGAGGTGAATTGTTTTGTTCCAAGTCCAAGTACCCATGCAAATGATCTAAAACTTGCCCCGAATGTGTTTCTAGGCAAAATTTTAAATTATGCTTGGCTTGAGAAGTGATTGTAGGCTCTCCTTGACCCGTTTTGAAAATTTTCATGGTCCACCAATGATGTTATCCCTAGTCAAACCTTTTGAGCCTAAAATCTTTCTCATTTGATAATCATGTTACAAGCCTTTACCAGTTTTGTAGTGACCCTCTCTTGGCACCTGAGATTTCCTTAACACTCATGAGAAACAATTGGCTAAAACATAAGTTTGGGGGAGAGACGAGGAGTTTGAAAGTGGTATAAATGTACAAAAAGATAAAATAAATGAATAAAAGGAAAAGCAAAAAAAAAAGAAAAAGAAAAAAGAAAGTGAATAACTTGAAGAGTTGAAGGGATTCAAAGAAAAGTCAAAATGCAAAGCATGGAGAAAACAAAGAAAGAGAAAATGAATATCATGACCAAGAAAGAGTGATGTTAAGTCTCTAGTTCCCCTAAGGAAAAAGAAAATGACTCAAAGAGTCGACAAAGCATGAGCCAAAAAAGAGAAGATGGAGTTCTTAAGGAAAGATGAACCCGTTCTATTCCAACATTTCCGAACTTAGTGCAAAAGCATTCATTACATTCCGAAAAATCCCTACGTGATTTCAATCTCAGTGAGCTTACATTAGTGGTGATTTACATGAGGGGCAAGAATATGGTACTTAGAGTCGTACTTGTGACATTCTTTTGAGAGAGATGAGTGAACTTTTCACAAATCCTTGAATTGGGTGCTACATTCTTTAGTGAGATATGCTAACGGAGAGTAGAGGAGGAGGAGTTTGGGATCCACAATGACCTACATGAAAGAGTGAACTTCCTTGATGAATAAAAGTCAACTCTTGATGCTCACGTGTCACATTAGAACTATCGGTGCTTAAAAGTTCAAATCATTGCCTTGTTGATAATTCATTAGTGTTGTGGGTACTTATTGGTCCCAATTGATGTGTGTTTGATTCACCGTAGATTAGCTGAGCTAGATTTTATCTTGTGGAGGTGGGGATTACCTTATTTTCTTGAGGACAGGCAAAAGCTTAAGTTTCGGGGAGTTGATAGGTGGTTATTTTGACTACTTATTAGCGTCTTTTGGCTTTCGTTTTAGTCCAAAATTGTTTAAAGGTATTACAAAAAACTGATGAAATATTCTTACTTGCAGGAGTATTGGAAAATGAGACATTACAATGAAATCCAACTCAAGAAGGAGTGATTTTGAACAAGGACAAAAATCAAGCACACAAGCTCAAGTGCGGACCGCAGATTTCTATCTGCGACCGCAGAATGTGAAGGAAAATCAGCAGAGCCCCAGTGCAAAGTGCGGATCGCACAATAATTATGCGCCCGCAGAAGCTAAAGTTCAGAGAGATCAATTTCAAGCTCAAAAGGAAATGCGTACCGCACTATAGTTGTGTGGCCGCAAAAATTAACTATGCGGTCGCACTCAGGAAATGTGCGATCCGCAGAAGAGCCCAGTGCGGCCGCACCCAGAATTGTGAGGACCGCAGAACTAAAGAGATGCAGCCGCAATCCAGATTTGTGCAGGCGCAGAATCAACTCTTGTCAAGAGCTGAAGAGAAGTGTGGACCGCACACATAATTGTGTGGCTGCAGAACCTCCGAAAGGGAATTTTGTCCGAAGATTCCAGCTTTGTATAAATAGACTTCTTCCACGAAATTAGGTCAAGTTTTGAATATTGAAAAGTTTGCAGTCGTTTTTCTTTAACCTTTTAGGCAACTTTAGCTTATATTGATGATCTAACATTAGATTTTCATTTATTAATCTTGCAAAAGGAGTTTTATCATCTTTTCTTCTTTATTTTCTTCAATAGCCAATATGAGTAGCTAGATATTTAGCTAGGGTTGTGACCCAACCCTAGTGTGTGAACCTAATGAGTGTTTGATTTATGAATTGTTTAAGGTTGGGTGTTTATTATTTAGACTTTTTCTTAGTTATAAATTGTAGACTTAATGGTTGCAAACATTAGTTCATGCCTATTTGACTTGGTCTCTTCTTGAGAAATAAAGACTTAGTCTAGGAAACTTGGCTAACAAGAATTTGGGATGAAATCAAGAGATTGATAGTCCCAATTAAAGGGTTGAACCTAGATATAGTAAAACCCGACTTGAGCATTTTATCAATTGTTTTGTTCAATACCCATTTGGACTTGAGAAAGCCAAATTGGGCAAAATCACTCTCTTACCGAGAGATATTGAGTGGGTAATTGAGTGTTGACTGCTATAATACACCCCGACCAGCGAAACAAGCTCTAAAGTTTACAACCCGTTAGGCAAACACCTAGGTGGAAGTCATAGCCCTAGTCCTTTTACATTATTTGAAAACAACAACAAAAACAACATTCTCTAGTTTTATACCTTAGACTTGTAACTCGTAGCGTAATTTTAGAAGTAAAAACAAAACAACATTTGTGGAAGTGTAATAGAGATACTTCACGTGCGTGATCCAAATATATACCACTAATCCCATCTCAGCTCCCTGTGGATTCGATCCCAACTCCTTGTTGGGTATTATTATTGTAATCGACCATTTCACAACCCCGAATAGATGTGTGACTTGGACGAGATCACATAACAAGAAGCCAACCAATCCATACCCAGTACAACATCAAATTCTACCATATATAACTCAATTAGGTCTGCTAATGTAGATCGACTATGAACTACTATTATACAATCTCTATATACCCGCCTAGCTATCACTGGATCTCCAATCGGTGTGGATACCTCAAAAGGTTTAACCAACTCAGGTTCTATTCGAAACTTACTAGCAACCAAAGGAGTGACATATGATATGTTGGAACTTGGGTCAATCAATGCATATACATCATATGAGGAGATTGATAATATACTTGTAACAACATCAGGTGACGACTCCTGATCGTGTCGACCTGCTAATGCATAAATGCGATTCTGAGGACTGTTAGAGCTAGATGTTCCACCTTTTCCTCTACCACGACCGATTGGTGCTTGTGAACCTTGCCTAGGGGGCGTACTGATGATGACAAACTAGCTACACATCCCACTATTTGAACTATACTTGCATCACCACTCATCAGACAATCTCTCATAACATAGGCTGGATAACCACAAGTATAACAAACACCCAACCCTGTAAGGCACTGCCTAGAATGTTGCTTACCACACTGAGCACATCGTGGAAAGGGAGGCCTCATCTGACTTGACTCACCCCTATACTGAGAACTTAAGGCCTTGGAATTCTAACTAGGCCCTAAATATGTGAAACGATCAAATCTCCTACCGGCAAACTGAGGGGATGCGCTAGCCGATAGCTGGGCTGGATACCTCGGGTATTGTTGTCTTTGACCACCTCGAAACTCATCAGAAGGACCCGAAGATATCTCTCTCTCTTACTCTGGCCCCTATCATTCTCACAATCGGCCCTCTTCTTCTGCTTACGCTCATCTACACCTTGAGCGTATGCCTAAATATGAGAAATATCCATGCCTGGCTGAAGTGAGATCGACATACAGTCGTTAAGCAGGTGCACCTCCAACCCCATCACGAATCAGTGAACCTGATCCTCCATCCTATCTATAATAATGGGAGCATACCTAGCCAAAGAATCAAATTAAAGGTTGTACTCCCGAACACCCATATTACCCTGCTGAAGGGTCAAAAACCTATCAACTCTGGCCCGTCTAAGTTCTTGTGGCAGATAATGATGAATAAAAAACTCTATAAACTCCTGTCATACAGCCGGTGGGGCATCCTCACCTCTGGAAAACTCCCAAGACTCGTACCAATTAACGACATACCGAAGTCTATAGGAATCTAGCTCAACTGAATCATTCGCAGTGGCCTTTATTACCCTCAAAGTCCTCTGCATCCTATCGATAAATATCTGAGAGTCCTCATTTGGATCTGCTCCAGTGAATACGGTAGGGTCCAAATTAATGAAATCAAGAACCCTCGCACCGATGGCCCTGTCTGTATGACAAATACCTACTTCTTGACACCGAGATTGTGCGGCTACTAATCGAGTCAATAGCTGAATAACATCTCTTATCTCTTGACCTGGTGCATCTGGCTGAGGAGTTGGGTGTACAAGGGAAGGCACTGGAGCTGGTGCCCCTCGGAGCTCCTCTGGAAAGGGCGGGGTATGTGAAGTCTGAGATGGAATCTCACTATGATACTCTTCCAGAGCCCTGGTAACTCGTGGCGTTCGACTAGTAGTCTCATCAGCCACAGACTTGCCGTTTTGGATGGTTGTAGCCTTCTTAGGAATCGTTGAAAAAACAACACATCGTTAGGAAAATGAATTCTTATATCGCGCTATCTAAGATAAGAAGGGACTGGGGCCCGTCTTACCCATATCTACATACAATAATAGCTTACCAAAATCAATAACAGCTCCGGATCAAGTGGAGCACACCAACTCTCGCTGATCAAGGATCCTAAGAAGGGGGACCGTTAGCCTGTCTACCTGCACCTGCGGTCATGAAACGCAAGCCCTAGTAAATAGGGGCGTCAGTACGAATAATGTACTGAGTATGTAAGGCATGAAAATTATTACATACAAGACATAAAAGAATCATGGAGTAAAGGAATCCATCTGTAAGTCTAAATAGCTCTGTGAATCCTGAAACATCTATAATGTCATGAATGTGTGTATAAATGTCATATCATTCCTAGGTATGTGTGTACATAACTTCATCAAGCCTCTAAGGGCATCCCATTATATCATCTTGGCCTCAGTGGGCGAAATCATCAACGTATACCAACTAATCAGGTGGTGGTGTGTATATAACGTTGTAACATTTCCCCATACCCCATATACATATAATATATGTGTATATAACGCCATATTGTCATGGTTCAATGTACATGTATAAATGAATGCATAATAAGCGAGTTAATAAGATCTATCGGAACGTCATAAGATCAATATACCTTCGGATAAACTTTATCAACTACGTATTTTTCTATAACCCATGAACAGAATATATAATAATAATACACATAGGGAATCAAGAACATAGGCACCCCTAGTGCTTCTATGAATAGATGCATTTATGAAAGTTGTGTGTTTGCTCGTTTCATTTGTATCATAGGGATCATGTCAAATGAAAGAAGGGATAGCCTTTACATACCTAAGCTGATTCTTTTAACAATTCTTCTAATCCACGTCTTTTGCTATAAAACACGTAACGGCGGATCAAAGCAGAGAAAAATCCATATAATATTATTGAGAAAGATTGTATTGTACTTCCTTAGAAATGCAACTCATGTTGCTGTAGCATTATGTAGTTTCGTATGAATTCCTTTGTAGCTTTCATGAGTTACTTTGCAGATATATGCATCTCCCTTTAATGAATTAGGGAGGTCTCTTATCATAGTGGATTGTGGACCCCACTTGATATGGATTACTTTGCCAAAATCCCCTAAATATGCCACCTAGCACATAAGCCAAAGAGTCATTGTTTGGCCTTAGCAAACATAACCCCTTGTTGCCACGTTGGGGTGATGATTCCATGAAAAACTTATCCACAAATTTTTAATTTATTTGTTAACTTCCCGCTCAAATAAATAATTAACTCATTACTCACATAATTAGGTAATATCCTAATTTACCTAAAATACTTATCACTTTTATCATACTTTATACACCTTACTATCATGGTCATGTGGTACCTTGTATGGTACTAGTCCATAAGTACAGGGTATTATAGCTTGGACCGTATTTTATCCCAAATTGACAACCTTCAACAAAACTCATTTTCTTTGATTTTTTTACCCTCTAACCTTCACGACACTTACTTATCACCTGTTATAAATAGCATAAATACTTATAACCTCAAAAATAATTTCATTCCCGAGCCTACATCGATTAACTTACGACCAAACTTTAACGTACGAAAATGCAAAATGTAATAGGTATTACATTATAAGAGTGGGTGCCAAATTTTGTGATGAAATAAGTCTTTTCTTGATCGTCCGGGTCCATCTGAATTTGGTTGTACCCGGAATAGGCATCGAGAAAGCTGAGTATTTCATGCCCTGTCATCGTGTCGATCATCCGACCGATGTTAGGCAATTGGAAAGAATCCTTGGGACATGCCTTGTTTAGATCTTTGTAATCGAACAAATTCTTAGATTATTCTCCTTTTTAGGTACTACCATTACGTTAGCTAACCAGTATGGGTATTTAACTTCCCAAATAGACCCTATTTTAAGGAGTTTGGATACCTCGCCCTTGATGAACGCATGCTTGAACTCGTACTGCGATCTCCTCTTCTACTTAACCGGATGGTACTTCGGGTCCAAACTCAGCTTATGAGTGGTTATCTCTGATGGGATCCCTGTCATGTCGAGATAGGACCAAGCAAAACAGTCTATGTTAGCTTTAAGAAAATTAATGAGTTTTTTCCTAAGTTCTAGTGTTAACCCCGTGCCCAGGTATACCTTTCGATCTAGTAGGTTCTCGATCAATATGACTTGCTCTAACTCTTCGACCGTCGATTTGGTGGCATCGCTATCATCAGGAGCTGTGAACGATCTTGAAAATTCGTAATCATCCTCCTCTTCGACTCCTCGCTCCTCCGATTCGGTTGAGACCGACATCGTTGATTGCTATTTAATTTCTTCTTTTCTAGCCGGATTCGTGTCTCTTGGTGTCGAAACCGCGAGTATCAGAACATCTCCTTTGTGGTCGCATGTTCTCTGTAGACCGTCTTGACTCCTCCTGGTGTAGGGAACTTCACTTCCTGGCGCAAGGTCGAAGGTACCACCCTCATGTTGTGAACTCACGGTCTTCCGAATAGGGCATTGTACCTCATGTCCCCTTTGATCATGTAGAAATTTGTCTCTTGGATAGTCTCCGCGGTGTTCACTGACAGGATTACCTCCCTTTAGTGGTTTCGCATGCCATGTTAAATCCGTTCAACACCCGGACTGGCGGCACTATTTGGTCATATAACCCTAATTTCTCTACGACCCTCGACCTGATGATGTTGGATGAGCTATATGGACCAATCAAAACACTTTTAACTCGAGATCGATTGATAAGTACATATATTACCAGTGCATCATTGTGAGGTTGTACGATGTCCTCAGCATCCTCGTCGCTGAACAAAATGGTTCCCTTTGGGAAATAATCTCGGGTGCATTTTTCCCTTGTGATAGATACTTTAGTGCGCTTTATGGTTGGCCCTTGGGGGACATCGAGCCCTCCAATGATCGTGTTGATGAAGTGCTAAGGTTCCTCTTATTCAGCTTGTTTGTTGGCGTCCCTGATCCTGAAGTGGGTTTTGGCTCGATCACTCAGAAATTCTCGAAGGTGCCCGTTATTGAAAAACCGGGAAACTTCTTCTCTCAATTATCGACAATCCTCGATCATGTGACTATGAGTGTCGTGATACTTACACATCAAGTTAGGATATCTTTGGGTAGGGTCGGATTGCAATGGTCGAGGCCACTTGGTTTCCTTGATGTGACCGATGACTGATACGATGCTGGCAACATCAACGTTGAAGTTATACTCCAATAATCTTGGTGCTTTCCCTACCCCTGAGCAGCCGGTCGAAACCATTTTCGGCTCATCAAACCTCGACTATTGGGCCCTCAATCGCTTCTATTCTCGTTCCTGATGAGGTGACGCCCGAACCCATTTGCCCTTCGGTTCCCGCTATATGGTTGGTACCGATCCCGGACCCGTCTTGGCTCATGATCAACGACTCTCTTAGACCTGTTGTCGGTCTTGATGGGATAAACAGACCTAGAAAGGAACCGAGTTGGTCGTCCTCGACCATGATCTTTGACTGGTACATGTTGTGGACGTCAGCCCCAAGTCACCGCCAGGTAATCTACCAAATTTTATTTCAGTTGCTGTGAAGCAAAGGAGCTTCGGGGGTTAATCCCCTGAGTGAATGCCTGAACGGCCCAATCATCTGCAACTGGAGGCAGGTCCATTCGTTCCATTTGGAACCTTGACACGAACTCCCTGAGCATCTCGTTGCCTCTTTGTTTAACTTTGAAAAGGTCCGACTTTATGGTCTCGACCTTGATGGCCCCGTCATGGGCTTTCATAAAAGCATCTGCAAGCATGGCAAACGAGTCAATGAAATTAGGGGGTAAGTTGTGGTACCATATCATCGCTCCTTTGGACAAGGTCTCCCCAAACTTCTTCAGTAACACCGACTCGATCTCATCATCTTCCAAGTCGTTCCCTTTGATTGTGCATATATAGGAGGTCACATGTTCATTTAGATCTGTGGTCCCGTTATATTTCGAGATGTCAGGCATACGAAACTCTTTAGGATTGGCTTCAGTGCCGTGCTCGGAGGAAAAGGCTTCTGGATAAACTTCTTGGAATCCGGCCCTTTCAATATCGGGGGTGCTCCCTAGATTTGATAGACCCTGAAATTGTATGTTTCCACCTTTTTGTCATTGGCCTCATTTTTCTTTTCACCTGACTCCACCCTCTTCGTTAATGCTTCAAGCATTTTCACTATTTCGGGATTGACCCCCGGACTCAGCTTCATCCGGTCTCTCGTTGATCTGTTCATTTCTTTGGATGTTTTCCCTGGGTTGTTCGGCTCAACTCTGCTGAGGGCGTGGCTTTGGTTCAGTAGCTGCGCTATCGCCGCCTGTTGAGTCTGTAACATCTCGAAGATTAGTCGTAGGCTTACCCCATCGCCTTCGCCTTCGGGCGCTTCTCGAGTTGTTGGTCGGGGTCCCCCACAAACACTGTTTTGGGGATCAGTTGGTAGGTTGACATCGATGGCCACATGTGAGTTAGCATCGACCGGATCAACAACTAGGACTTCGTTGGGATCATCATGAGGTACCTCATTGCTAGGCACCAGATTGTTGTTTTCGCTATGATGGCCAGACTCAGCTTCAACGTTCAAGTGGACGGATTGAGAATTTGACATTCTTAAACTGACCTGAAATTAAGACTTTAAAGAACAAGCGTAAAGTAGAGTGTGTTATAGAGATTTGTATCAAATCACCACTATTATCCTTAGCCTCACGGTGGGCGCCAAACTGTTTACCCTTAAAACGGATAAAAATTAAATCTGTACGCGATTTTAAGGATATGTGGATTGATTCAACACAAATAATCAAGATATTAGATAAACGAGTGAAAGACAAAATGAATAATCAAACCAATTGTAATGTTACGACCCAACTCGAACTTAGGTTAAACAATATTTTTTCCCTCGATCGGACCCTTGGTTCGGAGCCAATTGTGAATGAAGAACAAACAGGAAAGTAGGAACATTGCAATAGCTAGAAAGCAGAAAAAATGAATTCGTATTACCTTGGTTTGCGTGTTACAATATGTCTTTTCAAAGAAAAACTTTCTCTTTATATAGTAGGAGAGTTTCATCCCTAATACAAGTCTAAAAAAGGTAAAAATTCCCCTTTCTCGTTAATTGTTGATTCGTAACGGACATCGGGCGAGATCTGCGCCGTGATATCTAGTTAGGTACGAATATCACGGCCCTCTGTTAGTCGTGCGTAACCGTTTTCCATATTTCCCCAAGTCTTAGAGCTCGTTTTGGGTCCGCGGAGCGTTGCTTTATCACGCCCGACAATGAGCACATCGTTTACCTTTCGTGGATCTCGATACGAAAGACTCCCAACCTCGATTTCAACCTCTCCATGCCTTCTTCCGTCTCCTTCACCGGGAAATCGCTGAATACATTGTCCCCGATTTTACTCGTATACAGTGGTATCAGTTGATCTAAAATATTAAACGTTATCTGATCTGAGTTAATTAAATTGAGTGTTAACATTATGTAGCAGATTGAAAAACTAGAAACTTTTGGTATTTTAATCAAGAAATTAAATGTTAGAACCCACTGAAATTGTGTCAAAGTCGTTTTTTGAGTATCAAGACTTATTGTTCACAGATGTAGGTTTATATTCTGATCCAATGAAAGCAAGTATTAGTGTTGCAAATTTGAATAGCTTTGGGATCTTAGTTGTGAAGGGTGGAGATAACTTCAAGAATGACTCAATGTCTAGAGAGAGTAACATATTTTAATAGCAGAAGAACATGAGATTTTCCTAATAAATTCTTCTACAAATGGCTAAAAAACCGCCCCATGCTATCCTTCCTTAAACAACCTCTATACAAATTCCCCTCACCCTTTTCAAATTAACTCATTTTACAAGATAAGAAGTACTACTAACTATGATTTTCTATAGTCGCTTCTCTTTTTTCGCTGTTCTTAGCCGCTTCGCTCGCAGTAGAAAGTCAACGGCCAGAAACAAATAATGAATTGGCTGATAATTGGTTCCCTTCAATCTGAATTTTCTTAGCTTTTGCCTTGTCCAAGCGTGCCCGTCTTACAGCTTCTTGGACATGGCGATCGTGATCTTTCAACATCTGATCCATTTTGCCTGATGGAACTAGTAGTGGCCCAGAATAGTGAATTTTGTTGCCTTTTGATCCATATCCCAGCTGAACATGAAAAATGAGCAAATCAGACCACGGTAAAACCATCATACTAGTTGCGAAAATATATAATTTGAATAGGTTGATAGGCTTCTTACAAGAACAGGATCATTCTTGCTAATTCTACCGTCCTCATTTTGATGTGAGCTCGCAAGTGAATGAGTTTTCTGCTCTTGTTTCATCGCGGAATGTGAAACCTCTTTGAATGATCCAGGAAACCTGGCTATAAGTTTAGGAACCTCTTGTTTATCTGGACCACACTTGTCTGGCCGGTCTTCAGAGAACATGCTTCTCCTTGCAGCGACTAGACCGGACATAGCTGACAAATCCGCAAGAGAGAGTTTCGGGGCATCTTCCATATTCTTTCCAGCTTTTGCCCAGGCAGCTCGGTGAGCCAATGGCCCCGAATGTGAACCTCGCTTATGCAGCTGCGCCTGAGGATCATTGCTTGCTTCTTCCACAACCTGAGATGGTCGAGGGGGATCAATTGGAAAACCAGATGCAACTTCTTCCTGATGAGAGTTGAACATCTCACTTCTGCTTTTTGAATTGGATTGACCTTGCCTTTTCTGCATAGAGGCCATACCACATTAATACAGAACAGAATAAACAAAAATTGTAGTTTCAAGGTTTAAATGGGACAAGGATAGGCACAAGACTAGATAATTGGAATACCAGAAAAAAGCATAAACTCAGAATGAAGCCCATGAACATAAGTACGCATTTAAATGGCTATGAATCTCTGAACACCACAAAGCTTAAGCCTTTGTAATGCTACAGAGTCAGGAAAAAGGTCATTGAACATACTAATATGCAGAGTGCTCCTTCCTACATTGACGGCGTGCAATTTTACTAGCGTTTACCAATTGATCAACTGTCCCTTTTCTCCTCCATACTCTCATGTTTTAAAGGTTAAATGGCTAGATGCCGTATGCACGACCTCCTCTTCCCAAGCACCCACCAAAAAAGGAAAAAAATTGACTGTTGTGACAAGTTGTTAAGTGATATAGAGTAATTTCAGGGGCATAATAAGAGAAGACTCCAAGGTCAGTGACTCAGAGAAAGTAGTACTTTACCCCATGAGCATATCAATGTCAACAAGTTATATAAAAAATTACCTGCATAGACGAAACTAATTCAGCATTGGCTTCGGGTGCAGGGACTGCACGCGATTCTCTTGTTCCTCTTCTTTCTAGGTCATATTTGTGACCCTTGTTTCCAGCTGCCGCTTGCCTGAAAAAATCATTTATCATCAGCATATAAACGGGAGCACATCAACCAGCACAACAACAATTATGTCTTAATGCCCATTTGTAACTGACAATTCTGGAGCACATGAAATAAGAAGCTAGCAAAAGCATATTTATGTTTTCTGCTAAACTACATTACCTTCGAGCTTCTTCATCCCGCACTTTAGCATCAAATTCCTTGCTCGGAGGATATTTTGGCAAGCTCAAAGGATCACAAGGGAGCGGCTTTGTTGTAAAGAACTGAGATGAAGCAGGTTGGATAATTAAAATTTTGAAATTTTGCCAATAGTTGTCTAATCATGACCATTCGGGCTCCATAGCATCAAAATGGATGAAGAGAACAGATAAACGTAATAAACAAGATAAAGCACCAAGGAAGCACTGGCATCAAATAAGTGTCTGACAACAAAAGACAGTTCAGCTCGGATAAAGTGACATGTCCGTTTGATACAAATTGCAAATACTGAAGTTCAGTATTTGCATATAAAGAAATATTATTTACAGCCAAACAACTCTTTAAAAGATTTGATCTTTACCTCACTCTTCAAGGCAGAGGCTGATGACCCACGATCGGCAGGATCTATGGAAAGTAAGGTTTCTATGAGTGCTAATGCTGGTGCAGGAAACTCTTTAAATGTTTCCGCAACACAACGCCGATAAGGTTGTTGGGGCTTGAAGATTGTTGCATGGGGCAACCTCGATTTCCTCCAGTACTCCTCAGAAGGTGATCCACACAGTTTGAAGATCTTATGAAGCTGCTCAACCTACAGCACAGATTATGCACTTTGTTTTTATCGACATATTAAACTAGAATACATGATCAATAGATGGACAATGAAGATAGATATACAAAAGAAAATAATTGCAGATAGGATAAGTAACAGGCCAATAATGTCGAGTAAAGACAACTAATATTCCCTGTCAGAGAAAGTTCAAACTACCATCAACTGTTCATCATATCAGACTGCAAGATGCAACTAACAGGATGACAAAGGATCAACAATGATTAATGAGTAAACGAGCTTCAAAAGAAGTATACAAGACCATATGCTACAACACCTATGGCATCCTAACTTTTCAAAGACGCGTCAAAATCACACAGTCGAGCAACTTCCTCGCATTTCAATATTAAAGAAGCACCAAAATCATTCACATTCTCAAACTTCCAAGGGTAACTCCAGCTACCAGGTAGTGAAAAAATGAAAAACTATCTATGAGCCAAGAACAATTTGTCGTGTACTGCAATACTAACCATCGGCTAGCTTCCAGAAAAGCCACTACAACTTTTTGAATCAAGCAATGAAGCGCTACTTACATTTCGAAACTGAAGTCGACCATGGCAATACCAACTACCAAGTAAGAACAAAAGAATATGCTACAGTTCACATCCTAACTCACTTGTATCATAGAGGCACTCTAAGTAAGATGTTTAAGGTATTTTAAATAAATATACGCCAATACAATGCTTCAACATTCTCAGGGTTGGTATGATTTTCTATATTGAAAATGGTTTTAAACCTTCTCTAAAATGAAGGGTGATTTACTGACTGATTTCGCAAAGAACTGTCTTAATGCCGCCAGCATCAAGAACCAGAAAACACGGTCCAGCAAATGACATTTGACCTCAAGCAAATGACAGTACAAACTCCACTATTTGGTCTCACTGGTGCATATTGAACCTATGAGCTCAAATGACCCTGACTATATTTGATTCCTTTCAACTGTGGGACCTTGGTGTATTTAATTTCGATATCAGTAAAATGGGTACTATACAAAAAATCCAAAAGATTAGCTAAAAACATACCTCTGTTCTCCCAGGCATTATCGGCTTGCCAGCATAAAGTTCCGCAAGTATGCAACCAGTGCTCCACAAATCCACAGCAGTCCCATAGTAAGTAGCACCGAGTAGCAGTTCAGGAGGCCGATACCAGAGAGTCACTACACGGCTAGTGAGAGGCTGGCTTTGATGCGGATCGAAAAAGCTAGCAAGACCAAAATCAGCAATCTTCAATATGCCATTATTGTCAATTAAAAGGTTGGAGCCTTTTATATCACGATGTAAAACACCACGACTGTGACAATGATCCAGTCCACATAAAAGTTGCTGCATGTAACATTTGACCTACCAAAAGGCAAATACGATTTTCAACTTAGGTGAACAAACAGAATAAACCCTGGAAAAAGAATAAATCAAATGAAAAGAGAAAGAGAACCAAGCTCTTCCTTCTTCATGAACAGGTGATACAAAAAGTGAGCAAATTCAGAGGCATATTTATCATACATGCAAGAACACAATCTCACAACAGGAAGCAAAATGAGCATCTCTGTTGATGCAAATACAAGTCGAAGGTCTGACTATCAGGATTTTCAGCGGTAAAAGTTTACTTGGTGAAAGCGAATAATGTATTTTGCAAAAACATTAAATGGGTAGATACTGAAAGCAAATTCAAATACCTGTGACTCAGTAAACTTAAGACCAGGGTGTGACGCTAGCCCTGCCAAATCATGCTCCATGTACTCAAATACAAGGTATAGGCTGCAAGACATCCTAGAAGTAACTAAACCTTCTAATTTTATTATGTTTGGATGATCAAGCCTCCGTAGTATGTGAATCTCCCTCGCCATGAACCGAACACTCTCAGGTTCTAGGTTATCAAATCTCACTTTCTTCAAAGCCACGATCTTCCCTTGATCAAGATCACGAGCACGGTAAACGTTGCTGTAGGTGCCCTGACCAATCTATGGAGCCATAATACCAATTATCAAGTTAGTCTCATTCATGCATCAAGTATATCAAAAAGTAAACAATTCAAACAATGTTTTAGCCACTCCATTCGAAACTAACAAAAGCATAAAATCTTCCCGTGAGAACACTAGTTGAGCACTGGAATGCTAGTATTGCAGAATAGCTGTGACAGTAAACAGTAGCAATTTTCTAGAATTATCATCTGACCAGATACTTAAATTTAAAAGAAGAAGAGGTGAGTTGTTCATGATATCTGAAACAACTGAATCAGCCGAATCCAACCTGCACAGCCGTGTTTTATAATTGGAATGTAACAAATTACCGAACATTTACTTGTTCAGGCCTATCCAAACGTTACGAATAGATGTACTTGTTCATGAAAAAAAAAGACATATGTATAAATCAATTAAACACTTAACTCAGCCTCAATTCCCAACTAGAAAGCATCAGCTAAATTAATGTGTACATTTATTCTGCTTTATTTGGGCAAATTACATTCCAATATATTCCTTGCCATTCAACACCACACATGGGTAGCGATGTAGTGCATACCTAAGAGAGAACATCCTAATGAACTCAACATTTGATTCGTGGTATTATGACAATTTGTTAATGACAATTTTAACAATGAATGTCAACCTACCGCAACCCTTTATTTCTATTGGAACTTCAACAAGCTATCATAAACTCCATTATGAAGTATATGTCTAAATTAACGATGTGCCTTGACAACTGAGGAATAGCTTAATGGGAAAAGCCCAAAGCCTCCTCCAACTATGAAGTTGAGGCTCGACCCACCAAATGGACAAAAGTGGGTAGGATTACCATATTGGAAAAACAGATTAATTTCTTGCCCATTTTCCTAGATTTATATCAGAAGATATTGGCTATACCATGCACCCAAAATCTTCCAGCTCCAACTCAGTGCTGAAGTGGAACATTTTCCCTTTTTCGGATAATTAGCACAACACTAGTACTTGAATTATCAGAAAGTAAAGATTCACTCCTGTGGGGGAGGGAGAAAGAGACAATTATGTGACAATTCTCATGAAATGCTTGGAGTTTCTACAGTAGAATGAAAAGTCAAGAGACACAAAATTAAAGGTGCATACTTTATCCAACTTCTCAAAAGAATCAGCTCGCCTCGGCACCCATCCTCTGATAGCTTCACCAGCAACAGCAGCAAGCCAAGGTGGCCATCCAGCAGCAACCTGCTCCCCTTCACTCCCTTTAGATAATATCCCAATTCCAGGATGATGTGTAGCAACAATAAACTCTTGCTTCTCCCTTTTCCTCTCATAATTCTCACCCTGCAATCTTACTGAACCATTTACTTGTTTATCAATCAGCATTGCCTTCCCATCAATGCTATCCAAGCGATCTTTAACCCTATAAGCTGCTTCCTCCCTTCTTGATGAACCAGCCCTTGGCCCTCTCAAAGTTGCAGCATTTTTACTTGACAACCTCTCCCTTGGACTATCTCTACTGTCTTCAATGGCAGAGGGCTTACCACAAACACACCCCATCCCAAATACCACACTAAAAAGCACCAAACACTTCAACCCCACCTCCCAAAATCACATCTTTCACTAATAAACCTACTCATTTTCAGCAAAACACACTTTCCAATTACTACAGAACAACCAATTATCAAAATTAAAGCAACCCCACCTCCCAAAGGCAAATCTTTTTACCAATAAGAACCTCTTCAATTTCAAGAAAACACACTTTCCAATTACCACAGAGCAACCCCACCTCCCAAAATCAAATCTTTTACTAGCCAATAAACCTCTACATTTTCAAGAAAACACTACTTCCCACTTAAAACAACCAGCTTTAAACAAGAACATTAGACTCATACATAACAACCAGTCAAAGAACCAAAGGAAAACCAAGAAAACAGGTAATATACAGAGAGTACAAAATGTACAGCCACTAAAATTGTGCCAAAAGGTTCAAAAGATAAGAGCTAGAAACGAACGTTGAAGTGAGAGTAGTACAGAAAGTGGGTGGAGGAAAAGCATGGCTGTGGATCTAGGGCACGGATGGATTAAGTTTCAGGAAGGGGACACGGAAAAGAGAGAAATAAAAAGAGATTAATTTTGGAAAAGGGTGTTTTACACAAAAAAACTGTTAGGTGGATTTTATATGCTTATATATATTCTGACCGCCGAAGAGCAGCTTTTTTAATAAATACACTTCACAGTACCCAGTGTGTGTGTGTGTGAGAGAAACAGAGAGAAAGGAAGCTGGGAAGACCGATGCTGTTCCGTTGTGACATTCTTAACATGTTAAGTTGTTAACCACGCGCACAAAACAACAAACTAGCTGCCACTTAACGGCTTGTTTGATGGTTGTTAACTATTGTATCGTATTGTATTGTATTATTACTTTAAATATAATATTTATTTTAATTGTTATTTTAATATTATTGTATTATATCGTTAAACTCATCGACGTAATGACGAAAAATGTTACTTTATGAAATGACGAATTTGGTATGGTGACGTCGTTTCTCTACTTTTTTTTACTTATCTTGCCCTTCTTTAATATTAAATAATCATATTTTTATTTTTTATTCTACTTTTTAAATAATAATTCTACTTCGTACTCTATTTTTTTTAGTAATATTATAAGTTTATTCTTCATATTATTAGTGTGTGGTATCATGAAACAATGGAAACGATAAAATATATTCAAACATAGTATTCATCAAATAATACAATACAATACAATATAATCCAAACAAGTTGTAAGTTATCCACCTTAGTTTATTTATTTCAGTTGAATTTCTTATTTGGATCTTTACGAGTCCACCTAAATCACCTCTTATTTAAAATTAATATTTATTTTACTACTATTTTGCGAATAAATATGTTACTACTATTTATTATAAGTACATAGTAACTATAATCTTATTTATTGCTTTGTGTTTAACAGTTCAAAAACTACTAACATTATGATGGAACTGTGATACATTAATAACATGCATAACATTATAAAATTTATGTGCGCGCATACATGCGCAATTAAAATATACTAGTAGTTATACCCATGCTATGTACAGTTAATATTAAAAAATATTACTTAAATTAAATTATAATCGAGATTATTTTAACATATTAAATCGTATTATCAATATTTAAAAATATTAATTAAATTGTAATCGAGATCATTTTAACATATTAGATCGTATTGCTCTTATAAAATTAGAATATATGTTATTCAAGCTCAATGTTCATAAATGTTAGTAGCACTTTTTAGATTTATTTACCTATCTAATTTATTCTGATTATATCATCTTCTTACTTACTTTGTTATGAATTAATAATTACAAATTAATCATCAAAGATTACGTGATAAGTATTCTCGAGTTTTTGATAGGGTAGTGTTTTACTTACCAAATTGAATTTTTCAGCGCGAATCCAAATTAATCGAAGTTCAAAGCAAATATCACATTACCTTAAAAGGAATTAAAAACTTGCAAATTCATCTATTAGTGGTAAGATACTCTTCCATCTCTATGTTAACTGAATTTGGAAAATGAAATTTTGATAAGATTTAGTACAAATATAACAAAATAAATTGTTAATGCTTGTCGTACAAAAGTCCAAGGTGGTTTTGTATCTATCCACATGTGATTAGGGAGATTTTCAAACAGTTTTGTCGATAAGTGACTACTTTGCTTTGTCTTATTTCAAAAAATTTAATCTAATTGGGCCCAGAGCTACCTGTACACTTACAACTCGGAGGTCGTGTAAGAGCGTGAAATGAGGCGCGTAGGGGAAGAAGGGTTTTACTGCTGTCTCTGTTTTCTGCACAAAGTAGTGTGCCTTTGCTCAGTGCCTGGGGAGTGAGTGAGGAGGGTGGGGGGCTAGTTCCTACTTTTCTTTGGGCTTTTATATTTGTGGGGTCTTCACGCATTAATATGATAAGTTGAGACCTTTTAGTGCAATTATTATTCCGAATTTACCTACTGAGCCACTTATTTCCCTACATTTTTAAAAACCATTAATTACGAGTTTATTAATACTCCTTCCGGTCTATAATAAGTAATTTTTTTAGTATTTTTTTTATGGTCCAAAATAAATAATTTTTTCAGATTTTAAAATTTAATTCATTATTTTTTTCGTACATTGCCCTTTGAGTAAATAATATTGGAGTATGTGTTAAGAGTATTTATATAAAAAGATAGTAAAAGGTTAATATGGTCAATTTTATTGCTAATTAATGTTAAAAGGTGAATTTGGTGAATAAATCGCATATATTAACTCCAATGAATATGTTGCACCTTGAAAATTCTCGCTATCACATTATCATGCTTATAATTATAGCAAGATAGAAATATGCACAAATTGTACTTAGGATCTAGTACTTCATGACCAAGAATTTTATATGCTTTAAGCAATTTAAATTCTTTATTGGTTGTCATATAAATTAAATTATATAAGCCATATGAATGGACTTTAGATGCATATCAAGTTTTTATATCATGCTAGAAATATAAGATAGATAAAGGCAATTGCACACACCATTGACTTTATACTTTCAAGTGTTTGAAGTGCACTTCTAATATCTTTCATATGAAACCAATTCTATTCGAATTTTGTCTCTTCCATTTGGCTAATATTTTTGTGTCTGTATTCGCCAGACGACAGACTTAAGATCCTCATCTATACTTAGCGCTATGATATATGTTGTCGACGTACATTTTTATCGGTTCCAATATTTTTTTCATAAAGACATAAAATAGAGATCTCTTCATTCATATTTTCATGTACTTGAACCTCGTCTGAGATTTTATGAAATGTTATGTCATGTGATCTTCTAGATCATTTGCCTTCTTATTATGATCATTTTGATCATTTGCTCATCATCTTTATCAATTATATTATTTGAAACTGATTTGTCTATATGTTTTAAGTGTACCATAGACTTTGTCCTTCTAGGACTTATTTTAATAAGAGCATTTGCAGTGAGAATTCAGTTACTTTCTTTGGGTCAGCAAATGCGTCTGGCATGCTTTGCGTTGCAGATGAATTATCCTTTTATGGACTTCGAGTTCATATTATCTTCAAGGATCTAGAGGTACAAATGATAATTCATTCCACGTAACTTTTCCTCAACTGTTTATTTTCTCTCCCCCCCCCCCCCCACAATGTTAGAAAAACTAACTTTTTTCCTCAATTTTTGGAACTCATCTTTATGCATTATGGTGTTAATTAAAATATACACCGCATATCAATAATAATAAGATGAAATTATTTGATTCCTGATCCTGCATCACTTGTGAGGGGAGCATGTAATATACTTTCGTATAAAATATATATCAAACTGATATAAATAACTTTGTTCTCATAAGTAATAGTTTAGTTGTTAAGTAGAGGCACTCGATAGATCATTTTGCTAAACCAACTGTGATGCAAACCAATTTATCAAGTTGAACTGTCTTGAATAAAAAATCTGAAAATTATGCTCGAAATTAAATTATTAAGCAAGTTACCTCGCAAATACCAGGTTGTGGGTTAATAATAATTGCACATGTAATCATCTCATTGATGCATCTTATGTGTTATACATGACAGGTGAATGGGCTCATATTCACCTTTGATATTTTCAGCATTCATGGGATTCAATCCCAATTTTAGTTGGTTTATTAATTAATGGAAACAAACAACATAAGAGAATCCATACAGAACTTTCTAGTTCTTTAATATTTACCCATGTGAATTCTCTTTTATTTTTGCACATCATACTTAAATTAACATGGTTAAACCAATTATGCCAACTGGATAAATTATCAATATTGATAAACCTTAGGATTACACCATGACATGTGCAATTATGAATATACTCCAAGTTTATTATGATATAGGTTTTTATATCAATTAACTTATACTTTATTGTGGTTTTCTTTTGTTTATGTAGTACACACTGGAGAATAAATCGGATAGTTTTTCACATACATATTACCCCACTACAAGTTGCAGTAATAGAAAACATTAAATCTTTCCTTTATTTATAGTCTCAGTATAACCAATCGCTTTCACGAATACTTTAGAAACTCAATAAATTTCTTTGAGACTTATTATGACACCATGCCTTATTGATAATCAATTTTATTTATCCAAAGTAGTATAATCGGCTCTTCTAAAGCTTTCAATTAATTTGTACTACAGCATAATCATCAATATACATATGATGAATACGTCTTTCAAGAAGAAAGTTACACCCTTATGGTCATGGTTAAAATTATTATATGCAAGATATGTTTCTTCTATTACTTTTCCCCTGTAATAATCCATTGCTATAATATTTTGGCATAATCACAATAGGTGCGTGATCAACGACCATTCAAGCCATAATAATAAAATTATTTTCTTATTTCATTTCAAACATTTTTCTAGATATTAGTGTGGTATATCCACTACCACTAGCACGTTCATATTCTTCCAAGAATGAATAAGTATTCATAAATCATATGTTGTTGTATTGGTAAAAAAGAGTTTCACACGTGTAATAAATCTTGATGACTCAGCAGTCTACATGGAGCAATGAAGACAGGAAAGTTGGACGGGACTCCATGAAGAGGTATGAGGCAAAGAGAGACACGGAAAATCACACCCACGGGTTAATTAGCTACGGAAGTCTCGACCTGATTGAGAAGACGAAGAGACACGGTCAAAATGTATCTGGGCAAAATAAAGGGCAGATTTAGAGATCTTCAAATTAGTGATCCACACGTTACACAACATTCACACAACAGTTACGGTTGATCATTGTAACATTACATTAATGTCATAATTAATCATTAATGCTCAATCACTGAAAAAGGTAGACATTACATTAGGATATTCCCTATATAAGGGAGTAAATATAACCTGTAAGGGGGGATATTCAAACTATTATTGCAATACACTTACTTTTTGTGCATCTTACTACTTTCCATTTACGAGTTCACTTACAATTATTAGTTTATTCTTTGGTTATCAGAAACCCGTGTTCTTCTTAAAATAGCTTTGGGCAAAGATAATTCTTTGGTTAAACAGTTGTCACATTCACATCATGAATAAACCATAATCATCTATATGTGCTTTACAAAATCTCATGTCAAATCGATGACAAATATTACTTTCACATAGTGAAGTATTATTTGAGAATCTTTATTATTCTCATTATCACAATTATGACGATTATAATTTCGTCTATTGTCACGTCCACATTCATTGATACCTTCACGGTAATAAGTTTGTCTTCTTTCAGACTTATCACATATTGCTATCACATTCTCTTAAGGGGAATGAGAATGAAGCAAATTCAATGGGACGGGTTTCTACTTTTTTGCCCACAATCATACATGAATTTGATCGTGACAAGGCATAGAAACTTTACCACTTCGGGTGGTTATAATTTCTTGCAAACTCTATTAGAGTTATAATCAAAGTTTATTATCTTTGCTTGTATTTAAAATCAAATTATAGAATTGAAAAAATTTAAAAGAGAAAAATAAAATAAAATACTTACCTTAAATCCATAATTTAATCATAAAAGAAGTTCATGGAACAATTGCAATCATTATGCTCAATCCCAAAGCTTCTACTCAATTGGTTAGAGTCTCGTGCTGATATACGTGTTATGAAAACAATAAAAAAAGAAGAACAATATTGCAGAGAAAGAGAAAGAGGAAATTCTTATTGATCTGGGATAAATTACAACGGAATATGATCCCTCTATTTATAGGGAAAAAGTGACTTAGCCACCAAGTAAAATTCCTAAGATCTCTTTAAAATATAGACATTCACCTTAAATAAAACTCTATTTATAACATTAACAAGCTTTTCTTTTATTGAGTGCGTTATTTATTAAATTGCTAATTAGAAATGGAGTAATACTTTTACTATTAAGTAGTATTGAACTTGATGACGGTACATAAAAATTAAGGTATTTTGGGTTACTAGGTAATTTTTTATTAAAACTGTTTAAATGAAATCCCATCAATTCCAGATAATCAAAGGTATCTCAATTTGTGAACTCAGAGTAGTTACAAATCCTACTTACTTTTTTCTAATAATAATTGGTAAAAATTGTGCGGGGCATCCTATTTGGTCGTCCCCATTTAACTTATACCCACTTTTTTATTAACTTCAGCTCTCCTTTTCCTCGCTAGAGCTGAAGTTTCCCAGTTACACCCAAGTTATAAAGAAAACAACTTCAGCATACGGGACTGAAGTTCCCCAGTTACAAAGAAAAAACTTCAGCTCTAGAGAATTTCAGCTCTAAAGCTGAAGTTTTGTCTTTGTAAACTGGGGAACTTCAGCCCCGTATGCTGAAGTTCCCCATTTACAAAAGACAAAACTTCAGCTCTAGAGCTGAAGTTCCCCAGTGTAACTGGGGGAACTTCAGCCCGTATGCTGAAACTTTTGTCTTTATAACCGGGGAACCCATTTACAAAGACAAAAACTTCAGCTCTAGAGCTGAAGTTCCCCAGTGTAACTGGGGGAACTTCAGCCCCGTATACTGAAGTTGTTGTCTTTATAACTTGGGAACTTCAGCCCCGTATGCTGAAGTTCCCCATTTACAAAAGACAAAACTTCAGCTCTAGAGCTGATGTTCTCCAGTGTAACTGGGGGAACTTCAGCCTGTATGCTGAAGTTTTTGTCTTATAACTGGGGAACTTCAGCCCCGTATGCTAAAGTTCCCAATTTACAAAGACAAAAACTTCAGCTCTTCCAATCAAAGGAATAATTGGAACAAGGGTATCGAACTTCTTAATTGCATTATTGCTTAGAAATGAATTTTCTAATATTTGACTACGTAACATTGAAGGATTTAGTCGCACACTTGAAAGATAGCTTATAAAGTCACGGGAATGATTGGATAATTGGTTTATATGGATCCTTCCTGTGTGAAAGCACAGAGAAAAATGACATTGCCAAAAATTGACAAGGTAAAATTTCCATTTATTCGTCAAAAGAAACGTCCCTTTTGAAGCCATAATTGATTTTCCTTGATACCTAACATAATGCATGAAAGGATCTGAAGTTTTTGTCTTTGTAATGCTGAAGTTTTCCATTTACAAAGACAAAAACTTCGTTCTCCATTTACTAGAGCTCTAGAGCTGAAGTTCGCGAGCTACTTCAGGCCCGTCTACTAGAATGCTGAAGTTATGCACAACAACGGATACAAATATAATTTTATTTACAAAGTAAGTATAAATTAAAACGTGACACAAAAAATAGATACGAATACATAAAGCCCCTAATAATTGTATCAAAGCAATACTAATATCCTATGATAATTAATATGAGACATCTTTCAGGAGTACTTTAAAACATTTATCCACGTTATTCATGTGGTTTAGGGATTCCACGTACTAGATCTGTTTCTTAAACAATTCAATTAATTGAGAATTTAACAAAGTACTTCCTCCTGTCACAATAAGTGGTTTTTTTGTTATTTTCACACCGATTAAAAAATATATTTTTTAACATTAATTAAAAATAAAATTAATCATACTAGTATTTATTATCTCTTCACATAAGCACTCTTAACATATACTTTAACAGTATTTACTTCAATATCAATGTAGGAAACAAATAATTAATTCATTCTTAAAAGCTGAAAATGTAAGTTATTTTTCCTACGTGTATGTGGCCCAACAGGTTTAAGGCCCATAATTAATATTTAATTATGATCAAATCTCATCCATCCAATCGGTTACTTGATGGACGTACCGGATTAAATGAGAACCTCTATAAATTGGTCTTCTCCCCACTCATTAGGGTTACCGTATTTTATTTTTCTTTCTCCCATCACTAAAGACGGCGGTAACGTAAAGCTAGGGCAAGGGGCGAGAAACCTATTTACCAATTAACGTTTTCGCTTTCAGGTACGTTTTCTATGACGATTATGTGTAAGATTATCATGTTCAAGATCCTGATATGAATTAAAGTTTACGTCTAACATGTGGTATCGTGAGCCTGGATTACTTGAACTGATCTTCATTAAAAATAATAAACTTTTGCGAATGAGTTGCTGTTTTGAACGTGGAAATCAAATGTATCAATGGATGATAAATTAATGGGAAAAGAATCAAATAGTTTGCAATTCTTTTATCTTACTTTTTGCTTTGCTTTCCCACGGTTGGCCGTAAATATGCGATCCAGTTTGAAGAAATTGAAGCAGAATTTGAAAGTTGGTGCAATTAAAGCTAACTACTTATGATCATGATAATTGGCTAATAAAGAAGGAAAGTAACTAATGTTTGTACTGGGAATCTAAACCTGTGGGATTAAATTACTTTCGATGTTTGATACTTCAATACTTTAACCATGGATTCAGCGAATCACGCCCAGTAAACTTGTTCTTCTATATGTTCACATTTGCAAGTATCCTTGTCACTTTAGGTTTGGACTAGATCAAATTTGATTTATTAATATTCATAGTTTATTAATGTTCTGGGCATAATAGTTTTTAGTGTATATGGACCATTAAGTAGATGAAATTGGGTTTCATCTTTGAAGTTACCAGACACATATTCTAAGATTCCACCTTGGCCCTGCAACAACAATTACATAGAAATCCCTCATAATGCATTTATCGTGATATGGTTCTTATATTATATTATGCAATAATTAATGTATATGTTTAAAGTTATATAGTTTGCTAGTCACCAAAGTGATCAAACTAGAATGTCTATGTAAATATTTTTTTTTTGTTTTTGTTATGTTCATTTTATGTGTGCATTTATATTTATATAGTTTGTTAGTCACCAAAGTGGCCAAACTAGTTTGTTTATGAAAATATGCATACATAAAATTATAGTTTATCCATGAAATTAATGAAATGCTTATAATTTAAAAATAGTGGATAAATTAATTTTCACTATTGCTAGAACTTAAGGATTTACCCAAAGGTGAATTAATTATTCTATGAACAATGAATATGATGAGGTAAATTTAATATTCTTAGTCAAATATATATTGTCTGTCCAAAGATGACATATATATTTGGTTAAAAATATTTAATTACATATTAAAGACTAAATGATATTTAAATTATGATAATGTGTCGTAGTATTTACCCAAAGGAGAATTGTGATATGCTTTAACTGTTTTGTTGAATCCATATTGATTTGCGAGCATGTATTATCTATTTTGCAACTATTCCTTTTCATTCGCATGCTTCGTCTATTACTGTGTTCAACAGATTGAACTTCTCTAAATGGTGTGAACAAGTCCAGTTTCACTTAGATGTGATGGATCTTGACTTGGCTCTGCTGAATGATTAGCCTGGTGCCATTACTGATTCGAGCAATGCGAATGAGAAGTCTTCCATAAAGCATAGGAACGCTCTACCAGACTAAGCCTTATGTTTATGGGAATGAATATTGCCAACAACATTAAGAGTACTATTCCACAAAAGAAAGTGCCAAGGAATACCTGACGTTTGTGGAAGAACGTTTTCGTTCTGCAGATAAGCCTCTCGCAGGTACACTAATGGCTGAACTCACGACCATGAAGTTTGATGGGTCGCGTAGTATGCAAAACCATATCATCGAGATGACTAACATTGCAACAAGACTTCAGACCTTGGGGATGAAAGTGGATGACTCCTTCTTCGTTCATTTTATTCTGAACTTGTTGCCTCCTGAGTAAGGACCTTTTCAAATTAACTATAACACTATTAAGGATAAGTGGAATGTTAGTGAATTGTCCAATATGCTTACTCAGGAGGAGTCGAGACTTAAGAAACAAGGGAGTAATTCAATTAACCTCATGGGTCACGGAGCTGGTAAAGGACTTAAAGTGAAGGCCAACAAGTTCAAGAAGAAGAAAGCACCTGCTAAAGCTCCACATGATGCTAACAAGGAACATAAGGCAAATATGTGTCATTTCTGTAACAAGGAAGGACACTATCAGAAAGATTGCCTGAAACGTAAAGCTTGGTTCGAAAAGAAAGGTACAATTAGTGCTTTTGTATGTTTCAAATCAAATTTAGTAGAAGTTCCTAATAATACTTGGTGGCTTGATTCTGGTGCAATTGCTCATGTATCTATTACGTTGCAGGGATTCCTTACGATCCAAACTACAAATCCAAATAAGGATTTCTTGTTCATGGA
>ML306973.1:0-10990 GCA_005239505.1 Nicotiana paniculata | reverse complement strand
GGATCGACTCTGGGCATAATACCCCGGATTATATTTGCAACGCCCGTTTAGTCATTTATAAGACATAGTTGAGCGTGATCAGGTATACATAAGGATGGTCGCCAAAAAACAAAGAGCAGAATAATACTACAACAAAAAGGCAAAAGTTCGACCACTCAAAGTCGGGGACTACATACTCAAGGTTAAAACGCAGGCAAGCAAAGACCCAAGAGAGGGTAAGTTAGGAACCAACTAGGATGGACCGTACAAGATCACTGCAGCAGTTAACAAATGATCATTGCAGTTAGAAAAAATGGAAGGGAAACTGTTGCCTAACAACTAGAACTCGCTCATCTCAAGTACTTCAACTTCTGAATACAGACGCCCTCTAAGTCGTACTCTTTTTCCCTCACTCTGGTTTTATCCCTGGATGGGTTTTACCGAGGAGGTTTTTAATGAGGCGATGAGGGGGGAGTCTCGAAGTTCGAGCTGGTTATTCATCGCTCCACTTATTGTCCACTCCAGCCAGACCGATGAAGGGACTAGGTTGATGGAGAACTTCTCAAATGTATACGATAAACAAAGTATGTAACATTCTCTAATGAAGTGAATAAACAAAGCAATACGCAGCATTTCTCCGCACAACTCCAAATCACTCCACTCCACATACATTCGACCCCACTCGAATCATTTACATTCGAACTCGCTCGAATCATTTACATTCGACTCCGCTCGAATTATTTACATTAGACCTCGCTCGAATCATTTACATTCGACCTCGCTCGAATCATTTACATTCAACCTCGATCGAATCACTTACATTCGACCTCGCTCGAATCACTTACATTCGACCTCGCTCGAATCACTTACATTCGAACTCGCTCGAATCACTTACATTCGACCTTGCTCGAATCATTCTCAAATCACTTACGTTCGACCTCGCTCGAATCACTTACGTTCGACCTCGCTCGAATCATTTGCGGTCGACCTCGCTCGAATCATTTGCGTTCGACCTCGCTCGAATCATTTGCGTTCGAACTCGCTCGAATCATTTGCGTTCGACACCGCTCAAAGTATTTACACTCGACGACCGGCCAAAGATTGACCCCAAACCAGCCGATGATCGGCCTACTAAGAATAACATCGCAACGAAATAAGACAAGAAACAAGAAGGCAAAGAATACAACAAAAGGTAACCATTCCATTACAAACTGATCAGGTTACAAAACTCGTTTCTTTTACAACGGGCTCGAGTACACCCTCGCAAAAACAAAAACAAAAAAAAAACATCAAAAGTCAAGCACAAGGCATTAATCCGCATCATCCCCTTCAGCATATTTGTCATCGTAAGAGGGATCAGAAGCAAGCCCATCCACTGCATCATCATTACCATCGTCCTCACCATGCGAATCGGGAGCATAGCCGCAAGCTTCACGGGCTGCCCGCGCTTTAACATGAACATCAGTGAGTTCCTCCTCAGAGACCTTCCCGGCGGCCCTCAATGACCTGAATACGTTTAGCTGTGCCCCGACATGAACCCACATCTCATACGACTCCCGCGACACTCTCGCATCAACGGAAGCTTGAGAAGCAGACGGACGGGCCAACTGTTCCTTCTCATCCCTTAGAACCACTATCTTCTCATCGCCAGTTCCGCCTCCAGACCTCCAACCTGCTCCTCCAATCTCGCCATTGTAAGCACTGAAGTCTCCGCTTCATTAGCCCGCTTAGACCTATAGATGCGCAGGGTCCCTGCTAAGGTCGCCGCCTCCGCTATCGAGGCCGTCCTAACTCGTTCCGCCAACTTCAACTCCTCAGCCTTGACATCTAACTCGGCCCTCAAAGCGGTAGCCCTCTCCTCACTCTGATCGAGCTCGACCTTCAAGGATACCGCTTATGCCTGGAGGTCCTAATTCTCAGCCATCACTCCCTTCCCCAGTTCGAGTTCGTCCTCCTTGGACTTCAACGCCTCTTCTAGCTTGCTACACCGACTAATGGCTTTCAATATCTCCTCATCTTTCTCTTTTAGCTCCTCGTCCTTCCCCCTAATCTCGTCACACAGTTCCAGTAACTGCCCATCTTCGCCGATGCTCCTGACCACCTTCCGATACTTGGAATGGTATTCTCTGTACTTGGACTCCATCCTCTTATACTGAGCCACCTTCTCCTCTTCCCACCGGTCACGCTCAATATCGAGGATAAGAGTCTCACAAAAAGGGAAAAAAGAATGTTAGTCAAGTAAAGTGATACTAGCGAAGCATATGAAAGTGTAGGAAAGACACTCACCCGCAGAGCCATCCCAGATATGCCAAGGTAAAGGTCAGCTTCCTTCAGTGTATGCAGAGCCTTGTTCTCGGACTCGGCACACAAAGGGGCGAAAAACAGTGCCACATGCTCAGTATCAACCAAAAGGTTGAAGTCCACAAGTATGACTATGTGATGGTTAGGACCTTCCGTCATTATCTCCACGCGAGTCTTCCTTTCGGTAAAGGCTCTAACCTCGTCGGGTTCGATGTCGGAACCCGAATCTACATCTTCCACACCGTAGTCATCACTCCGTCTCGTCCTCGACGAAGAACGACCACCTACAATATTTGCAAGCTCCACACCACTACCGACTTCCTCGGCCCTGGAAGGCCTCTCTCCCATGGCGTACTCGGGCATAATGTCCGTCTCCTCGGCAGGAAATATTTCTAACCTTGTCCCGAGGATCGAAGTCCTCTCTGAACCTTCAACAGCTATGGCTTTTCCCGTCTCTACCCTTCGCCTCTTCCTCGGCGACGACTCCTCATCATGAGAAGGTTCGTCAATAAGAAGCAGGACCTGATGGGGCGGGATATCGTCTGGAACAGTCACATAAAAAGGGACGGACCCCTCTGCCCATTGAATCCCAGCTCCGCCTCCCATGGATTCAACCAAAGTGAACTCCTTCTCAATCGAGGCCACCTTTTAACGGAATGTGAGAGCAGGCATCTTCTCTTTCTTGGAAGCCTGCCGACCTAATACAAATAAGAAGAGTCAGAAAACTCTAAGGGATTCGACCAAACGATGTAACCAAGGTACTTTCGATGGGGGTTATTCAGTCCATAGCGCTTGTAGAAAGAATACCAGTCGTGAATCCTCACGACATGAGGCAGCACGCGAGCCAACCAATCCTCCATGTCCAGAACGAGGGAGGGAGAATGCTTTACAGCTGTAAACGAGAAAGCGATAAAGAAACCAAAAAAAATAGAAAACGACAAAGAACGAATGACGGAAAGAATGAGGAAATACTTACGGTGGTAATTCCATTTTTCGGGAAACCCGGTCGGGTCCGCCACCAACTGATCAGTTCTGATGAAGAAGTATTTGTGCCAGAATAACCGACTCGCCTTATCATCCATCCCGGCCACTAATCCTTTCGTCCCACAATTTCGCAAGTGTATCATGGTGCCCTGAAGAAGGTGGGTGAAAATAAGTGTAGCAGATGGTGAAGGTCGACCCCACAACCAGCCAGCTCCACATACTTGGCCAGCATTAAGAAGATCTTATAACAATAAGGAGAGAGTTGCGCTGGGCGAACGTTATAAAAATGGCAAAACTCTTCGGCCAACCTAGGAAGTGGCAAGGTGTAGCCGATCGTGAATGGATAGACGTAGAAGGCACAGAACCCAGGATGGTAAACTTGAAACGTGTCGCCTCCCGCAGAGATGATCTCGATATGAGAAGGGATGTGATACTTAATTCGCGTCTCCGACAATTCAGCCTCCCCCGTTTTGGAAAGCTCAGGTTCAGGGGCAGGCCAAGGCCCCTTAGGGAAGTCGTTTCTGGATACAGGGTTCTAAGGTACCACCTCTTCAATGTAGGGAAGCTCTAATCTCCCTCAACCGAAATCCCTTCATCAGTAGAAAGGATAGCCACTGACAAGGGAGAGACGTCAAAAATATCGTAATGACTGCAAGGAGAAGTCGACATGATGACTGTAATGGATCGAACAATGGAAGGAAAGGAAATAAGGATCAAGAAAGGGGCTGAAGAAATTAAGAAAAAGAAGTTGTAGAAGGAAGGAAAGAGAAGCACAAGTGATTAAAAGTATCAAAGGAGAGAGAGACGGTGAAAGTTTCAAATGAAAAATACTTCATCTATTTATAGGGTTGGATGGCCTCAAAATCGAGGCCAAAAGCTACCTGCAAACACGAGAATCGAAGCACCAACAGTGTAGGCATTGCATGGGGAAGATACATAGTGATGACGCGCGTGACGATAACATCATCTGACGTCAGTGGTATCAGTCGCGACCTTGACGGACATCAATTACCTGGTTATGACCAAATTTTCCTTATAACGGACGCAGAGTAATCCGCTCACCAAGGACGAGGGGTCCACGATCTTGATAAGCGGAGGGACTAACTGTATTGGCCGAAATTTGGATCAAACTTAACTATGTCAACGGCCGAGGTCGAAGCTCAAGTCGGCCAACAGTTAGGGATAAAGGCCCTAATTCGAACGAGGTCGGCGACAGAAATCCATAGTAACGTTAGTGTAGTATTAAATTAGAATAATATTCCCTCCCTTATACTTTTATTGTCCTATATATAGGATACAAAGGGGAGGAAAAAGGCATTTGAAACTTTCTGAAAGAACATCTTGTAATATTGACTATTGAAAGAATATACACTTCTTGTCTTTTCCATTGGCTCCCAAGTAAAAAAAACACCTTTTGTATACAAGATCCAAGAATATAGTATTTCATCCACGTTGTTTGTCATTCACATTGCTGACAAAGAGATAGTTGATTCTCAACACCTGGCATTTTGGGCGAGTTATACTTCATTATTACATTTATTGTCATTGCATGCATTTATTCCACCTATTTACTCACGTATTCATGATCAAATCATTGCTAACATCCTTATTTGATATTTAATACTACGGCATCTTTATTTCATCCAATTATCACCACATTTATAGATCTGAAAATTATTAAGCTTAACTAGAATTAACCTTCTATTTTACTTAATAAATCTCCCGTGAAAGTATTTATCATATTTTTGGTAAAATATTATTCTAATAGGAGCATTTGCAGTGAGAATATAGTTACTTTCTTTGGGTCAGCAAATGCGTCTGACATACTTTGCAATATATTGCAAATGAATTATCTTTTTATGAATTTCAAGAGAGGGAGGGACGGAGNAGAGAGAGAGAGAGAGAGAGAGAGAGAGAGAGAGAGAGAAAGAGAGAAAAAGAGCATGAGAGATAATAAAGATGGAAAATAATTGATTCCTAATATAAAGAGATACTCATTTAATTCCTAAAGTGTATATAATTGGTAAATTAGTATATGTGTTGTAATTAAAGTGAAACTTGAGTAGGGCGGATAATAAAGTTTCTAATAGTGTATAGGTGTGTAAAAATTCCAAAATTAAACCACTAAATAGAAGCAAATGGAAGAAAACAGTCTTGTAACAAATAAATAAGGTGTTGGGCTTAACCAACAAAGATACTCTCAAAATGGTGCGATATTGTCCTCTTTAGGCCAGACCTGCACGGTTTTCCTAAAAGGCCACACACCGTTAAGATTGTTGAGCTATTTTTTCACTTTTAGGCCATGCAAAAGATCTACTTACATTTTATAGCCGAAAAAGTGTATAAAATTTGTATAACTAAGATTGTTGAGCTAAAACATAGGATTTTTTTCACTTTTAGCCCGCGTAAAAAATTGTCTACATTTTGTAGCCGAAAAAGTGTATAATTAAGATTGTTGAGCTAAAACATAATTTTTTTTTCACATTTAGCCCGCGCCAAATATTATTTTACATTTTGTAGCCGAAAAAGTGTATAAAATTTATATAATTTTTGTATATAACATATAGAATGTGTGTGTGTGTGTGTGCCTATATATATATATATATATATATANGTGTGTGTGTATATATATATATATATATATATATATATATATATATATATATATATATAGCATGTTAAGAGTATCTTTGGGCTAGTTGAGCCCAACAACTGGTATCAGATGCGGGGCTCATATACAAGAAGCTAGTTGCGGGCTTCAGTTGCCTTAAATACTCTGACAATGTGGTTGGCACATAATGAATCTTGGAAATTGAAACCTAAATTGTGTCAAGGGCCACACGGAACTCAGTTAGTGGGGGACTCGTGGATCATGATAGTGGGCCATGTAAAACTTAGTTTGAGGGGGAAATTGTTGGGTATCCGAACAAAGTCTCATATTGGTAGCTGAAAGAATTGAGAGTCTATATATAAGGTGTAAAGATCTTTTAATGATGTGAGACCAAAATCGTTCAGGCTTGTTCCAAAGCGGACACTATCACACATGTTAAGAGTATTTTTTGGCTAGTTGAACCCAATACAAAGCTTTATACATCTCATTCTATCCTCGGTATAAAATGTGTCGAAATCCATAGTAACGGTAGTATAGTTTTAAATTAGAATAAGGGGATATTCTATTAGAATATTCCCTCCCTTGTACTTTTTTAGGGTTGTTTCAAGAATGTCCCCTATATATAGGATACAAATGGGAGGAAAAAGGTATCTGAAACTTTCTGAAAGAACATCTTGTAATATTGACTATTAAAAGAATATACACTTCTTGTCTTTTTCATTGGTTCCCAAGTAAAAAGACACATCTTGTATACAAGATCCAAGAACATAGTGTTTCATCCACGTTGTTTGTCATTCACATTGCTGACAAAGAGATAGTTGATTCTCAACGCTTGGCATTTTGGGCGGGTTATACTTCATTATTACATTTATTGCCATTGCATACATTTATTCCACATATTCACTCACGTATTCATGATCAAATCATTGCCAACATCCTTATTTGAAATTTAATACTACGCCATCTTCATTTCATCCAATCATCACCACATTTATAGATCTGACAATTATTAAGCTTAACTAGGATTAACCTTTTATTTTACTTAATAAATCTCCCGTGAAAGTATTTATCATATTTTTGGTAAAACATTAGTCTAATAGGAGTATTTGCAGTGAGAATATACTTTCTTTGGGTCAACAAATGCGTCTGGCATGCTTTGCAATATATTGCAGATGAATTATCTTTTTATGAACTTCAAGAGAGGGAGAGTCAGGGAGAGGGAGAGAGAGAGAGAGAGAGAGAGAGAGAGAGAGAGAGCGCCTGAGAGAGAGAATAAAGATGAAAAATAATTGATTCCTAATATAAATGGGTACTCATTTAATTCCTAAAGTGTATATAATTGATAAATTTGTATATAGGTTGTAATTAAAGTGAAACTTGAGTAGGGAGGGTAATAAAGTTCCAATAGTGTATAGGTGTGTAAAAATCCAAAATTAAACGACTAAATAGAAGCAAATGGAATAAAACAGTCTTGTAACAAATAAATAAGATGTTGGGCTTAACCAACAAAGATACTCTCAACATGGTGCTGTCCTCTTTGGACCAGACCTGCACGATTTTCCTAAAAGGCCACACACCGTTAAGATTGTTGAGCTAAAACATAGGGTTTTTTTTTCACTATTAGCCCGTGCAAAAAAATACTTACATTTTATAGCCGAAAAAGTCTATAAAATTTGTATAACTAAGATTGTTGAGCTAAAACATAGGATATTTTTCACTTTTAGCCCGCGCCAAAAATCGCCTACATTTTGTACAGGAAAAAGTGTATAAAATTTGTATAATTAAGATTGTTGAGCTAAACATAGGGTTCTTTTTTCAAATTTAGTCCGCGCAAAAAATTATTTACATTTTGTAGTCGAAAAAGTGTATAAAATTTGTATATAATATACAAATGTGCGCGAGCGTGCGCGAGTGTATATATATATATATATATATATATATATATATATATATATATATATATATATATATATATATATATATATATATATATATATATATATATATATATATCTTTAGGCTGGTTGAGGCCAACAACTGGTATCAGATGCAGGGCTCATACACAAGCGGGTTTCGGTTGCCTTAAATACTCTGACGATGTGGGTGACACATAATGAATCTTGGAAATTGACCCGTAAATTGTGTCAAGGGCCACGTGGAACTCAGTTAGTGGGAGACCTGTGGATCATGATAGCGGGCCATGTAAAACTTAGTTTGAGGGGAAAATTGTTGGATATCCGAACAAAGCCTCATATTGATAGCTGAAAAAAATTGAGAGTCTACATATAAGGTGTAAAGATCTTTTAATGATGTGAGACCAAAATCGTGCGGGCTTGGTCCAAAGCGGACACTATCACATATGTTAAGAGTATTTTTTGACTAGTTGAACCCAACACAAAGCTTTATACATCTCATTCTATCCTTTGTATAAAATGTGTAATATCAATCTTTCTTATTTATATGATATAAAGATCTTTTAATGACGTGAGACTAAAATCGAGCGGGCTTGATCCAAAGCGGACACTATCACACATGTTAAGAGTATTTTTTGACTAGTTGAACCCAACACATAGCTTAATACATCTCATTCTATCCTCTGTATAAAATGTGTAATTTCGATCTTTCTTATTTATATATTATGAAGACTAAGATAATTTAATCTGTTATAACTTGTGCACAACTCGCCGACTTGTGAAGATTCTAGATTGCATTTTAAACAGGGAATTGACAGTGGAAAAGGCAAGAATATCACATGAATTCAGGCAGGCCCCCTACCAGTTAACCTTCAAATTTCTCTTTTTAACTTTACACACTGTCAAGAAAAATAAAGTGTCAATTACACCTATTCTGCCTACTCATTTCTCTAGCAAGTCCTTAAAAATTAAAATCTAAGGGGCCCAATTTTCTGATTGTCTAATTGATGTACTGTCAATTTCTTACTACAGTGAATAGAAACTGAGAAAATCTTTTCAAAAAATATTTATAGTATTAGAATTGGTCTAACGGGTCCAAATGGCTGGCAGAACATTGGTAAAAGAAAATGAATCAACCAAACTTTAGTAGTGTTCTATCACTTTCACTAACAAAAGTTTTAGCTACCAAAATCATAATAGTGTCGGTGGGTCCGAGAAAGAGTCGCACCCCAAAGAACGTGAACATGAAGTAAATTACAGTGTCATGGGAGTTCGGAACCAAAGTGTAATTTTTTTGGACTCAAACGACACAAATAGGTAAAAAAAACAATGTACCATTTTATATATAACGCTAGGGGTGTACATGGACATGGTTGGTTCGGGTTTTATTCAAACCAAACCAAACCAACTATATCGGTTTGGATTTGTTCGGTTTTGTCGGGTTTTTCGAATTTTTTGTTATTTACATATTATTTTAATCTTACTTTATTAAATATTTAATAATTAAATATACATTTATTAAAATATAAAGAATTGACAAACATAT
The DNA here is from genome assembly GCA_005239505.1 of Nicotiana paniculata. NCBI lineage: Eukaryota > Viridiplantae > Streptophyta > Magnoliopsida > Solanales > Solanaceae > Nicotiana > Nicotiana paniculata. Next base: position 1,656 of record ML306973.1, on the reverse strand, counting down.
TATCGATTAAAAAATATCTTTCGTAGATATTATTATGAAATATGTGTATTTCGTACAAATGTATCACTTGACAATAGTTAATTACGTACGTAATACATATTCTAAACTTTATTTACGATTAGTAAAATTAAATTCGACGTTTGATATAAACATCGAGTACATTTAAATATTTTAATATACTTAATTGGGATACAATTGATTTGGCAAATCGCGTTCAGTTGAAGTAAGCTAAGACAAATATGAGACATATACATCGAAATATGTTTCTGTTTTTGTCCTTTTCTGGCCATGGAAGTTCGACATTTTGGTCCATACCATGCAATAAAATAAATGTTTTGCTTACTTTGGCTACAGAAATCTAATAAATAAATTTAGAAATAAAAGCAATGAATTATTAGAAATGATGTATGCACATGACAATCATTCTATGAATTAAAACAACTTAACGTGAACCAAGTGAATTTAATATAATATTGTGTGCAAGCAACCGTTCCAAGGAATTAAATAAAGTCATTTTTTAAAACTCATCTTTTAATTTGTGAATTATTAGTTGAATCTTGAAATCAATGAGCAATGCATTACAACTGGACGTTGGCTATGATCAAAGTAACTTGGTCTAAATAATACAAGACAAAGTCATTATTATTGCCATGGAAATATTAATACATCAACCCTAGCTGCCACCCCAGAAACAAGTCATTTTAATTGGTGTATTCCTTGAATAATGATCTGCATTTTTGTTTTTGAATCTACTTGTTTTCTTTTGTACAATATTATGTTAATACTAAAGTTTATGGAAGAAATTTTTTGAAAGATACATTCACTAGCAAATATATATATATAGCAATACTAATGCCAATGGAGTTTAATTTTTATCATATTATTTTTCCTTAGAATTGAGTTTTATACTGAGTTTTTTTATTGTTGTTAGACTCTTATTTTGCAACTATTGACAGTGTTTTAACTAATTCTGGATATAATATATGGCCGTATTTGACTATTTAAGTGTTTGAAGGGTTCCATATCTTATATTTGAGGATAATATTTTAAAGGCAGATAATATAGTTAAAAGACAATTTTGATCAGTTGATTGGTTGGTCAATGCCAACCAGAGAAAACGGTGATGAAATAAAAATAAAATAAAATATAAGTTTCATTTTAGTGTACAAAAAAAAATAAATCATTGCCATCTTCTCTTTTTATTTATTTCTATTTTTCATCAATAGGATAGGAATAAATGCTTGTGGTTTTGCCAGCTCTATAACACTATATCACATGCCTTTATTCCTCATAAACCATCTTGAGTTCTACATATTCCTAATAGTCAACAAAATAAAGTAGAGATTATTGGGGCAGTAATAATTAATATTCAGTTACACTATATTTAAAACCTCAACCAAGATTAGTTAACATTTTTTTATATGAATTAGTTAGAAATATGGTCGTTTTGGAGGTACTTTTTTAGATTAATGATTTTAATAATAGCTTGCACATGGAGAGATTGCTACAATCTAAGAATGGGGTTTTAAGGTATGATTTCAGTAAAGAAGATTTTGTCTCTTCATTTGGTGCGATTCAACAATTTACTATTTATCCAAACTAAAAAAGTTTATAGTTTCGAACACCCCCCACCCCCACCCCCACCCCCACCCCCAC
>MDKI01195589.1:0-12365 GCA_005239505.1 Nicotiana paniculata | reverse complement strand
GTTGGTTTAGTCAGTCAGTATTTGATTTCATTTGCTTGAAAGTATACGGGCTATCAGATTATGGTACATATATAGTTGTTTTGCTTTTTGTGTCTGAAAAAGGACAGTCCTTTTCTCCCTTTAGGACAGATTTTTGGTAACCTAAGGGACATTAGACTACTATAAAAGAAATAGGTAAGCATCTAATTTCAAAAACTCCAGATAGTTTACGTTCTTCAAGTTTTCTGGAGTAAATGTGGCTGCTGCACTGTTGTTGTTTTCTTTTGCTGCTGTTGTTGCTAGTTTGAAGGTTCTGTGTTCGTTTGATTGGTGGATAAGAAAAGTTCATCAGTTGATCGTTTAAGTTATTTTTCACTTCCCTTGGCTGTAGCCTAAGTGTTTATTGAAATTAAGATGCAATCTTGGTAGTTGGTATACATTCTACTCTTTTCTACGAAGGTTCTGATGTATTTTTAAAATATTAAGAAGAACTTATACTTGTTCTATAGCTAAGTTCTGCACTTTTGATTTTCATTCTTCTTCTTCTTCTTCTTCTTCTTCTTCTTCTTCTTCTTCTTCTTCTTCTTCTTCTTCTTCTTCTTCTTCTTCTTCTTCTTCTTCTTCTTTCTAAACGTCCAAAAAGCGCCAAAATGCTGGCTAATTTTTTTCAGAAAAATTCTGCCCAATTTTTTCATTTTCTGCCCAAAATTTCTACCAAATTTTTCCAGTTCCTGCCCATTTTTTTGCACAAATTAGATTTATTTATGACTTAATTGAGATAATATTCTTTTGTTAGACCAGGTTGCTTGTTGAGATTATATCGGTTTCTATATGTGTGAGTATGTGTAGGTGACAAAATTAAAAGAGTAAGCAATTTTAACTATCGGCATATATTGATGGCAAAAAAAGGAAAAGGAAGATATGTAAATTATAAACTTTTATATATGAATTTTGCTTCGTGTGTATTCTAACAATGGCGAAATTACAATTTGATTTTCATTCCTTACATTCTGATTGCGATAGTCATGCTAATGTCCATAAAAAAAGTTTTAATTGATTAATAGATTTTATGTAATTATGTAAGTAATTTTCTCCGTTGTTTCTTGCTTCGTGGTTGGTTTTGATGTTTGTTTTTTAGAATTTCGCGTGTACATTTGTAAGATTTTTCTGTGAGTTGTTGCTTGCTTTCTTGTTGAGAGTATATCTGCATCTATTTATGTGTATGTTCATTATAAAATATCATGATGTGCACCCAAGGGTGTATTAGCGGTCAATGAAGTGGGTTGGGTATCCCCGAAAAACTAGTCGAGCTTTCGAACCTCGATACCAATGTTATGTAAGAAAAAATCATGACACCAATTATAAGGTTGTTAGTTTCCTTTTATGAGGAGACCAGAAGAAAATCTCCATAGAAGTATTTGCACAAGGCTTTTGTGCTCTGTAGCTTTGTCATGTTTAGCAAGCGAGCTTGTTCTGAAAAAAGAAGGTATATTTTGTTTTGTCATATTTGTAATGTGGGTAATATTATCGATAGGCTCAACCGTTATTCCAAAGAGACGCGCAAACAATCACACCTAAAGCACTTGAAACTATGAAAGTTGTACTTGCGAGAAGCGAAATTGAGCACAAAGCTGAGGCCAAGAAGAAAGCTATACCTCGTAAGGCAGCTGGACTTAGTTGGAAAAATCCTACTCTTGCAGAGTGGCCAGCGAGTAAGCCTAGTTTCCTATTTCTTTTTTTTCCCTCTCTTCTTGACTGACTTTGCCTTATGGTGTTAAATATGTTTATCTATTCTTCTGGTTTGTTGTGGGGATCGCTCTAGTTTTTCATTACAGTCTTTGATAGTTTTAGGCATCGACTGAAATGGGTACTAGTATAGTGTTTTCTGTTGAAGGGTTTGGGCATAGCGACCAAATACTCGTACAATTTGGAATTTTTGGAAGAATTCAAAGACATCAGATCTATTAGCCTAGGGTAAAGTGCTTAAGATTATTGCAAAACTCAAAAAGAAAGGATAAAAGTCAATCCTAGGCTATCATCTCTGTTAATAAGAACACTTTTTTTGTAAATGGTAATCTTATACTTCATCTCTTGTTTCTTTTCTGATATTATTGTATCTTGTGTTGAGCCGAGAGTCTCTCAGAAACATTCTCTCTACCCTTTTCGGGGTAGGGGTAAGGTCTGCGTACACTCTACTCTCCCCAGACCCCATTAGTGAGATTTTACTGGAATGTTATTGTTGTTGTTGTTGTTGTTGATTAATTCATTGTGCCTTAGTGAATTAATAAAATGAAGTAAATACTCAATATTTCTCTCGCTTGTATCACCTTTCAATTATTGTGTGTCCATATTTTTGTTATTGTAGAATTGTTAATGGAAAACCTTTAGAAGCTTTTTAGGTTATCAGAGTTTGGCTTATGACTTCTTCGATATGAATTAGGAATTCAAAAGACAATACGTTGATTTATTATCGATTTTGCTTTAGTATACATTTGTACTACATATAAGTTGAAGTGTTTGCTTGTTGAATAAATGTTTACTTCTGGCTAATACATTATTTTAATCATAGATATACATATATATTACACATGAAACATATTATGGCACCTGATAAGAAATGGATGGAACTTATCCATGACCGACTTGGTAATTCTTACAATCTTGGGGTGGAGAGTTTTTTGGATTTTGCTTTTACAAGATTAAGTGAAGCACATGTAATACATTGTCCGTGTATCAAATGTTTTAATACATCTTCGGGAACACGTGAGATGGTTAAGTCACATTTAATAGTACATGGAATAATTCGAAATTATACTTTTTGGTATCACCACGGGAAAAAGTTAGGTGAGCCACAATCAACTCCAGAAGATGTAGAAGATGATGACATTGAAGAAGCTGACGTTGAGGATGAAATACATGGGATACTAAGAGAATTATACCCTGATTTTGATGAAGACAATACGAATACTGACGGTGATGATTCTCTTGAGGAGGAACCAAATCTTGAAGCGAAAAAATTCTATAGGCTTTTAAAGGATTTTGAGCAACCATTGTACCAAAATTCAAAAGTTTCTAAACTTTATACTATGGTTAAATTGCTTCATATTAAAAGTATTGGGCGTTGGAGTCATGAGTCATTTACAATATTGTTGAAGATGTTGAAGGAAGATCTATTGCCTGATGAATCAAACTTGCCAGATTCATATTATGAGGCAAAGAAGATAATTCGGGATCTTGGACTTTTTACAGGAAGATTGATGCGTGTAAGAATAATTGCATGTTATATTAGAAGAATGACATGTTTCTTGAATCTTGCAAAGTTTGTGGAACGTCCAGATGGAAAGAGGATAAACATAGTGGAGAGACTAAATTTAAGAGTGGGAAAAAGATAGGCGCACAAGATTTTACGTTATTTTCCCTTAAAGCCAAGACTCCAAAGATTGTTATGTCCTCAAAGATATCATCTTTAATAACATGGCATCATGACAAAAGAGTTGATGATGGAATAATGAGGTATCTAGCTGACTCAATGGCATGGAAAAATTTTAATGAACTTCACCAATCTTTCGCTGCTGAACCTCGTAATGTTCGACTTCGACTTGCTAGTGATGGTTTTCAACCATTTTGAAGTTCCAGAACTCCGTATAGAATTTGTCTTGTTGTACTTATTTCTTATAATTTACCACCTTGGCTATGCATGAAGCAAGAAAATTTTATTTTTTCGACGCTTATTCCTGGTCCTGAAAGTCTAGGAGACGCGATTGATGTTTATCTTCATACTTTGATGGATGAATTAAAGAAATTATGGGAAACTGGAGTGGAGACCTTTGATGCGTCAACTAGACAGAACTTTATGTTGCATGCAACTTTATTATGGACCATTAATGACTTCCCGGATTACGCAAACTTATCTGGATGGAGTACAAAAAGAAAATTGGCTTGCCCATGTTGCAATAAAGAAACATCATCGATTAGGTTAGAAAATGGTAAAAAGCAGTGTTATATGGGTCATATACGCTTTCTTCCTCTTAATTACAAATGGAGGAATGATAAACGGTCATTTGATGGCACTAAGGAGTGAAGACTACCACCTGAAATTTTATCCGGTGAGGATATACTTGATCAAGTGGCTGATTAGATGGTTTACCACTCACAAAGGATCCAAAGAAGAAGATTAAAATATCGCATGAGAGTAGGGGTGATAGCTGGAATAAGAAAAGTATTTTCTTTGATCTTCCCTATTGGAAAACCTTATTGTTGTGACATAATTTAGATGTGATGCATATTGAGAAAAATGTATGTGACAATATTTTGGGAACAATCTTAAATTTCAAAGGAAAAACCAAATATACCATAAAAGCTCGATTGGATTTGCAAGCAATGAGAATAAGGAAATAATTACATCCAATTAAAAATGGGGATAAATATGAGCTACCAACACTATGTTACACGTTATCTCTTGAAGAGAAGAACACATTTTTCGCATTCCTAAAGAGATTAAAGGTTGCAGATGGATATTCATCAAATATATCTCAGTGCGTCAACATTAAAGATCACAAAATTTCAGGTCTAAAAAGTCATGATTGCCATGTTCTTCTACAACATTTTCTTCCAGTTTCTATACGTGGTATGCTTTGCAAATCTGTATGTGAACCTCTTATTGAGTTGTATTTATTTTTCAACTTGCTTGGAGCAAAATGTTTAAGAATGGATGAGTTAGAACAGATAGTAGCTCAAATTCCTATAACTCTGTGCAAGTTAGAAAAAGTATTCTCTCCTTCATTTTTTGATGTAATGGTGCATTTGCCAATTCATTTAGCTAATGAAGCTATGATTGGTGGACCTATTTAATATTGATGGATGTATCCAGTGGAGCGATGTCTATACTTTTTGAAATTTTTAGTTGGTAATAGGGCTTGCCCAGAAGGTTCTATCGCGGAGGGATATTTGGCAACTGAATGTTTGACTCTATGCGCAAGGTATTTGTATACAATGGAAACAAAGTTTAATCACCTTGAGCGAAATTATGATGGCGGTGTTATTGAATCTGATAGAGGTTTAAAATTTTTTTGTCAACCTGGAAAAGAATTAAGAGGTGGAAAATTAGACAAACTTAATCCAGATGAATTAGAGCAAGCACATATTTATATTTTGAAGAACTGTGATGAAATTCAACCATTTCTCGAGTAAGTATTGACTCGACATAATAATTCACTTATAGTTTATACATGATTTCAATTAAAATAACATTTTATTCTTTAATTTTTTGTAGACAGTTTTCAGAAATTCCAGGTGATATCTATCAAAAACATTCCGATAGGGAGTTCATTACCTGGTTTAAAAGAAGGGTTAGTACTAGTTATATATTATTGTTATTTTTTAAAACATAATTTTTATATAGTATTTGATAATTAAATTATGTAATTGATTTTGATAGGTTGTAGAATTGTACAAATGTGATAACAGTAAGAAAATGGAAGATTTGCTCACTTTGTCACGTGGTCCCCTGCCATATGTGAGACGTCTTAAAGGTTACATTACTAATGGATATAGGTTTCATGTGGAAGAATATGACAGGGGTTTGAGAACTCAAAACTATTGGGTGGTTGTAGTTGGCGAGACAGATGAAGAGAATAGAAATATTGATTATTATGGAAAACTAACTAAGATTCTTGAATTGCAATTTATTGGAGGAAAAAGAGTGATCTTGTTTAGATGTATGTGGTTTGATGTGTATGACCAAGAAAAGAGAATTAAAATGGATGAATATGGCTTTGTGAGTGTTAACCGTCAACGATTGTTGAAAACTAATGAGCCATTTGTATTAGCAAACCAAGCATTACAAGTATTTTATGTCGACGATCCTTCAAATAAAGGCTGATATGTTGCAAAAAAAGTTCTACCTTGTGATACTTTTGACATTTTGCAAGAAAACGATGACGATTTGGAGAATTTGGATAATTCTACACAAATGAAAAGGAAGAGAACTGATGAAAGTTTTTGACCTTTATCATGTATGTTGTTAATATTATTTCACTTGTTTTGTTCTTTATGAATTAGAGTAGTTTTTTATAATGATTCTTTTAGCTTACAACATGCACGCTCATAATTTTCTAATCTTTCAATGACTTCTAGGGAGCGTGCTCGTAGAAAGAAAGAAGAGGAAGAGAGACAAAGGGAAAGAGAGAGAGAAAAGGTAACTCTTGATTTAGATTTTGATGTTAATTTGCATGAGTGGAGGTCAATTGAATATTATCGCTGAATTATGTTCTGATGATGTTGCTAAAAATTAGGAGCTATTAGGCGTCCGCAAAATTCTTGGAAAAAGTTTTTTGATAAAGATTTTCAAAGAAAAAAATTTGTGCAAAAAGAAAACATGGATAGAGAGTTAAAGACAGCTTCCGAAAAGGTAATGATCTGGACAATTTGGAGCTATAAGTGTTTTGTGAGAGGTACTCCACTTGAAAAAAAACTAAAAAATTATAAAATAATTTCGACAAAACAAGGACAAACAGAACCTCATCCTTCAGTTCTTTCAACAGTTACAGACAACTTCAGAACATGTTATAATCCCTCCTGGAGTATCTGCTTCAGCAAGTACGAAATTAGAATATCGAAAACAAGTAAGAGAAAGTTGCATATATCGCTAGTTTACCGCTTGCCTGGAAAAAATAAGGAAATTAGTGCAATAATCAGCAGAGAGTGTCGGCAATGTCGAAAATTGTGATTGGGTCAAATCCAAGTCAAGAAACACAACTTATTATGTTCTCTTTCCTTCTTCCTTGTGAGAATGACTGACAATTAATATTACATGATATGGTTGAGTATTTCCATTCTTAGTTACCTGTATTTTATGTCTTGACTTGTATGCAGTCTGCTTAAATAGGTCAATAAAATCGTTTTGTCTGCTGCTTCAGGAAAGAATTAGAATTGGTAAGGAACTCCTGGAAGCAAAACAGATGGAAGAAGAGAATGAAAGAAAACGGTAAGCATTGAACTTTAGCACTCTTTCTGTTTTTACTCCCAGTGATGTCTGCTCATATAATTAAATTTTTCACATTGATGTATTATAGTATAACAGCATTGCGCAAGGCCGAAAAAGCGGAAGAACAACGAGCTAGGGAGAAAATTCGTCAGAAACTGGAAGAAGATAAGGTCGAAACTTCAACCTGTCATGAAACTTTTTATTCAGCCCTTCTACATCTAGCTTGCTTGAAGGATCTTGTCAGTTTGTTAATATGTCTCTGTCAATATATTTGATTACACTTAAAAACATTATTTGTTAATCTTGCCACCTAATCTTTGCTTGGCAGCCTAGAACGTTTAGAAGTTTGAATAACTGCAGTCATATGGTCTGACAAATATTCTTAGTGTCGGTGGATCTAAGGTAATGGACTTGTCTGTTCTCCTGTTGATATTTCAATAAACATTCTTAGTGTAGAGAGCTTTTTCTACGAACTACTAAGTATCCCAATGATATTCTACTGGCATTCAGGGAGGTAAAGTTGTAACTTATGCTGATAATTTGCTGTCACCTTCTTATTGGTGTACTCTGGATGAGATGTGCATCATTTTGCCTCTTTAAAACATGTCACTTGTGATTGTGGTTTGATCAGGTTAAGGGTTGTTGAAATATAATATCGTGATATGTTTTTGGGTAAGATAAAGTTTTCTTCTAAGTTATAAGTAGGTCAGTAAGGATAAAATCTTGTTTTTAATAGTCTTTCAAGTAACTATCCGGAGAAATGCCCCTAGTATCCAGCACACATGCTGTAAAGTTGATGCCTTTGATTTTTAATAACTATTCATTTTCTAGAACACTGGGTTGACTTTATTTTGGCATCAATTCATGCCCACACGACAGTAAACCTTAAATAGTTTGTGCACATTGAATGTCAAATTCTCTACTTGGGTATACCATCTGAGGTTATATGGGATAGCTTTTGTACAGACGAATTTTTAACTTTAGTAGATTGTTGTATTGTGCAAGCTGGCCTTACATGTTTCATTTGAAACCACTATTTGGAAATCATATAATCAACTGCCGTATGCTTGGTCTTTATGTGGTTTTACACGTTTCGCCTTGTTGTATTTTGTCTATGTTTTCTAATTCTAACACAAGTTAATTATTTTATCAGTTTGTGTGGAAAAATAATTTGATTACTAATCTTAATGATTTTTATCTTTCTTAGCTAACAGTTACTCCATAGTTTTATCTTATTTTAGGTTGACATGAATCCATCAAAACTTCAGAAGTCTGAAATGGGAGCAACTTCAAATAGTGCACATCATGCATATATTCAACCTGGTGCTTTAGCAAGGGGAAGAGGGCACAACTTTGGATCTTTGGGCTTTGTAAAAACAAGTATTGGAAAGAGAACTCTGATTGGAGAAAGTAAAAATCACAATTCAACAGCTTTCGAGCAGAATAAGCTTGCACATACTAATAATCTTGTGCCCCCTGGTTTTGCTTCGATGGAAGAGGACGCTCCCCTCGCTCAAGACCCCGAAGCGATACAAGGTCTCTTAAGTTATAATTTTTTGTTTTGTTTTGTTTCTTATTGGACTAGTATCGGTTTTATGTTTCACATAAATCAAAATTTGCAGAAACAGAAGCATCTTTGAAGAATGTACATCATGCCTACATTCAACCTGCGGCTTTAGCAAAGGGGCGAGGACAAAGCTTTCGATATTTGGGCTCTGCAGAAATAAATATTGGCAAAAAAAATCTGATTGGCGGGATTAAACATTACAACTCAGGGGCTTCTAAGCAGAATAAGCTAGCACATAATGGTAATGATCTTATGCCTCCTGGTTTTAATACATTGGAAGATGACATTCCATTTACTCAAGAAGCTGAAATGATGCAAGGTATCAAGTTTTAATTATTTATTTTTTGTTTGTTATAAGACTTAGAAGTTATTTTATGCTTTACTCAAATCAAAATTTGCAGAAGTTGGAGCTATTTTGAAGAATGTACGAACACTTACAGTCAACCTAGTGCTTTAGCAAGGGGATGTGGGCAAAACTTAAGATGTTCGGGCTCGGCAAAAGGAAGTGTTGGAAAGAGACATCTGGTTGGTGAAAGTAAAAATCAGAACTCAACAGCTTCTGAGCAGAATAAGCTTCCTCCTAGTTTCGATCCGATGGAAGATGATGATTCCCTCGCTCAAGAAGATGAAATGATGCAAGGTCTCAAGTTTAATATTTTTTTTGTTTGTTATTGTCACGACTCCAAATCCTAAGTCGGCCGTGATGGAACCTGTCGTGGAACTAGCCTAGCCAATATATCACATGTTCACAATTTCTTATACAAAAAAAAAACCCATTTCAAAAAAAAATTGAGCAATTCATAAATATACAGAAACTACGGAATAAAGTAGGTCATCATAATACAATACTACCAACCCAAAACCCGAAGCCAACGTGTCATGAGCATCTAGAAGAATAAGTCATAATATACTGTCATAATACAAAACCTCCGAATGAAATGAAGATACAACAGGGAGGGAAAAACAGAGATGCTGCGGACGCTAGACAGCTACCTCTATATCCCACAAATCTGGCTCCGCTGCGGAATAAAGCTAATGCTCGATGTCTGCTCCTGAATCTGCACACAGAGGTGGAGGGAGTAATGTGAGTACACCAACTCAGTAGTAATGAAAATAAATCAGGTCTGAGCAGCAAGAACATATGAAATCAATGTCATCAAATCACAAGAGGCACAACCTTACTTTCAAATAGTATAACATAGATGTATGAAATCATCGTGCCTTAAAAATCAACTTCCGAACAACCCTTTTAAATATACATTTTTCAACAACTTCAACCGAAAGGTCTAGTATACAAATGAAATGAATCATATAGAGGCCCTTCGGGCAAAAACATGTATCATAATCCCCCTCGGGAATGCCTCACAGTCACTCATAATCAGTCACTCAGCCCCTCACAGTCACTCAACACCTCACACTCACTCATACCTCCCAATCACTCATCACTCGGCACTGGCACTCAGTAGGTACCTGCGCTCACTGGGGGTGTGTACAGACTCCGACTTCGGAGGGGCTCCTTCATCCCAAGCGCTAAATAAACAGCCAAATCATGGCATCAATCACTCTCAGGATCTCGTCCTGTCTCATATCATAAATATCCTCACAACATTGGCCCTCGGCCGCACTCAGTCAGACACTCTCAACATACCACTCGGGCCATAAATAAAACGGGGTTCTCGAGCCAATTAGTATTCCATTTCAAGAAATCATAATATCATCAAATAGGAGTGTCAAAAATTTCACACGAAAGACTGAGTGAAAAATCATAGTTTCAAAGTAGTGAGAATATCAGTAAAATAGCCCCCAAGGGGTTAAAACAGGTTGGCACTAGGCCCCAAACATGGCTCACAACCCAAATATTACACAATTCTTTAGAACATAATTAACATAAGGTTTTGAGTAAATATGCAACTCATTAGTCGCCGCGGAGAGGACCTAGTCCAATCCAAGAGTCAGTACGCGCCACATACTCGTCATCCGACATGTGCGCCATTCTAGAAACAGTAAGAAATACAAAGTCCGGGGTTTCATACCCTCAGGACAAGATTTATAGCCATTACTTACCTCTACCGGGCCACAACACTAGTCCGCTATGCTTTTGACCCTCAAATTGGCTCCCTATTGCTCCGAATCTAGCCAAAACCAGTTAACATTATCAATATATATCAAAGGAACTCAACCCGATCGAAATTTATCAAATTATACAAGAATCTCGAAATTCGGCCAAACCCGAGCCCTGGGCCCATGTCTCAGAATTTGATAATTTTTATATCATTAGAACCCTCGTCCTCCCACGATTCTATACATACCAAGAACACTAAAATCGGACCACAATTTCCCTCTCAAATCCTCAAAGGAAAATAAATTTCTCATGGACCCTTCTTCCCTAACTTGGCTAAATTTCTAGAATTTTTGTGGTTTAAGCACTTAAGAATTAACATAGAAACCTGTTATGAAGTTGAAATTCTTACCTCCAAATGATTTCCCTTGATTTCCCTTCAATTCCCTCTCAAAAGCTCTCAATTTCGCATGCAACAATGGAAGATATAAAAACCAATTTCGCACTTTAGGTCTTTTAAACATTCTGCCTAGCTAAAATAATTCCTTCACTGCGATCGCACACTTTGGCACGCGATCGCGAAGAACAAACATGCTGCCCCATCAATTTACCTTACGCGATCGTAGACAACCTCACACGATGACGATTCAACAAGACTTAAACCCACACGATCGCAAACCATTCCACGCGATCGCGAAGAACAAAGCTCAACTCACCCATGCGCCCCTTTAACTCTACGCGATCGCAAACAAGACCACGCGATCGCACTAACAAAACACTCATACTCACGCGATCGCAAACCATTCCACGCGATCGCGATTAATAAAAATCTTGCCTCACCAATTAACCCTACGCGATCGCAAACATCCTCACGCGATCGCGTAGAAGGAAATCAGAATCTTACACGAACAGCAATTTGCCCAGATTTCAAGCCAAAAGTTGGTCCGTTAACCATCCGAAACACACCCGAGGCCCTCGGGACCTCAAATAAACAAACCAACATATCCCATAACATCATTCAAACTTTGTCGAGCCTTCGAAACACCAAAAACAACACGAAAACACCAAATTTACATCAAATTCAAGCCTAAGAACTTTGAAACTTCCAAATTTCGCCAACTACGTCGAAACCAACCAAAACACCTCCGATTAACCTCAAATTTTGCAGACATATCCAAATGACATTATGAAACTACTCCAACTTCCGGAATTCCATTCCGACCCCGATAGCCTATTTTCCACTGCCGACCGGAAATCGCCAAAAATTAACTTTCGCCCATTCAAGCCTAATTCTACACCGGACATCACAAAAATATTCTGAACACACTCCTAAGTCCCAAATCACCTAACAAAGCTATCCGAGCCATAAAATCCGCATTCCGAGGTCGTTTACCAATTAGTCAACTCTCAGTTGACTTCCTCAACTATTAGGCTACTTTAAAAGGCTAAATGCATAAACTCCTACCATAACCACTCCTGACTGAAACCAACTGATCCAACACATCAAAAACAGGATAGCGATATATAACAAGTGCAGAAATAGGGGAAATGGGGTAAATTTCACGGAACGACCGGTCGGGTCGTTACATCCTCCTCTTCTTAAACAAACGTTCATCCTCGAACGGGTCTAGAAACATACATGGAGTCTCAAATAAGTGAGGATATCTGACCCACATCTCCCGCTCGGTCTCCCAGGTGGCTTCCTCTACCGTCTGCTGATCACGCTCAACTATGTCTTATAAAAAGACTAAACGGGCGCTGCAAATATAATCTGG
>ML306972.1:0-14388 GCA_005239505.1 Nicotiana paniculata | reverse complement strand
GTACTTCAGAAAAAAAGAAAGTTGTTGATGATGATGAAGTTGTACCCCAAGATGAGCTACCAGATGATATGGATCAAGCATTGGATGAGCCAAGTGAAGGTGAGGTAAGAATTGACATTCATGACAATAGGGAGGATTTGGATAGAAATGTAAACCCGTCTAGGGAACACGTAATTGACATGCCGGAACCGGTGGTCCCAAAGTCACCATTCCCTAGGCCACCTCCTCCCTATCCTCAGAGATTGGCAAAACAGAAGCAAGAGACCCAGTTTAAAAAGTTCTTTGATATGATGAAGAGTCTCACCATAAATGTTCCTTTGGTTGAGGCCTTGGAGCAAATTCCAGGCTACGCTAAGTTCATGAAGGACTTGGTGACAAAAAAAATGATCCATGGATTGTGAGACCATTAAGATGACGCAACAAGTGAGTGCTCTTGTTAACTCCATGGCACCAAAACCTGAAGATCCAGGTGCTTTCACTATTCCTTGCACAATTGGGAGTGAAGACTTTGCAAAAGCCCTATGTGATCTTGGGGCAAGCATAAATCTGATGCCATATTCTGTGTTCAAGACCTTGGGGATGGGACAACCTAGGGCGACCTCTATGCGTTTGCAAATGGCGGACCGATCAATGAAGAGGCCCCTAGGTATTATTGATGATGTCTTAGTGAGAGTGGACAAGTTCATATTGCCAGCAGATTTTGTTATCCTCGACTGTGAGGTTGATTTTGAGGTTCCTATTATCTTGGGGAGGCCTTTCCTTGCCACCGGGAAGGCCTTGGTCGATGTTGAAGCTAGGGAACTTACATTCAGAGTTGGTGATGAGAAAGTGGTCTTCCACGTATGCAAATCTATGAAGCAGCCCAACAGCACCGAAGTGTGCTCTTTTATGGACCTTGTGTCCAAGGTTATTATTGATGATGCCAGTGTTATGATCCATGTTGATGACCCTGTGGAGTTGGCCTTGTTGAATCACGAGGACTCAGTGGTGGATGGTGTACTTGAGAGATCTCATTCCCTTCAAGGCATGTGGTCTTATTCCTATGCTCCCAGAAAATTGTCATTGGACTTAGAGAACAGGAAGACCCCACCAACAAAGCCATCCATTGAAGAACCTCCGAATCTGGAGTTGAATCCACTTCCTTCCCACCTCAGGTATGAATACCTTGGTCCCTCTTGTACTTTACCATTTATTATTTCCTCTTGCCTAACCAAATTGCAGGTTGACTCAACTTTAAAAGTGCTAAGGAGGAGGAAGAAAGAAATTGGTTGGACCTTGGCTGATATTCGGGGTATTAGCCCCGCCTTTTGCATGCACAAGATTATATTGGAGTATGGAGACAAACCCTCTGTTGAACATCAAAGAAGACTCAATGAAGCTATGTAAAATGTGGTGAAAAAGGAGATCATAAAATGGCTTGATACGGGTGTGGTCTATCCAATTTCGGATAGTGCTTGGACTTCTCCGATCCAATGCGTTCCGAAAAAGGGTGGAATGACAGTGATAAAAAATTATAATAATGAGCTCATTCCTACAAGAACGGTTACCGGATGGCGGGTGTGCATGGACTACCGCAATCTCAACATGGTGACCCGAAAATACCATTTTCCTTTACCATTCTTGGATCAGATGTTGGATAGGCTTGCAGGTTGAGCCTATTATTGCTTCCTTAACGGGTATTCTAGATATAATCAAATTTTGATAGCCTCGAAGGATCAAGAGAAGACCACTTTCACTTGCCCATATGGCACTTTTGCCTTTGCTCGTATCCATTCGGGCTTTGTAATTCCCCAGCTACTTTCCAAAGATGTATAATGGCAATCTTCACCGACATAGTGGAGGAATTCCTAGAAGTATTTATGGACGACTTTAGTATCGTCGGGGATTCTTTTGACGAATGCTTGAGTCATATTGATAAAGTCCTTGCTAGATGTGAAGAAACAAATTTGGTCTTGAATTGGGAGAAATTCCACTTTATGGTGGAGGAAGGAATTGTTTTGGGCCATAAGATTTCAAAGAACGGCATTGAGGTTGATAAGGCAAAGATCGAGGTTATTTCAAAACTGCCACCACCTATTTCAGTGAGAGGAGTCCGGAGCTTTCTTGGCCATGCCGGTTTTTATCGGCGGTTTATTAAAGATTTCTCTAAGGTGGTGAATCCATTATGCAAGTTGTTAGAGAAGGATACCAAATTCAATTTTGATGAGCAGTGTATGCAAGATTTTGAACTCTTAAAACACAAGCTCACTACCACTCTCATCATCACGGTACCATATTGGAGTGCCCCATTTGAGCTTATGTGTGATGCAAGTGATGTTGTTGTGGGTGTTATGCTTGGGCAAATGGAGAACAAAGTGTTTCACCTAATTTACTATGCCAGCACGACAATGAATTCTGCTCAAATGAACTACACAGTCATGGAGAAGGAGCTTCTAGCTATAGTCTTTGGCATGGAAAAATTTCGATCTTATTTAATGGGTGCCAAAGTCATGGTTCACACTGACCATGCAGCACTCCGGTACCTCATGACCAAAAAGGATTCCAAGGCAAGACTTATGAGATGGGTTTTGTTGTTACAAGAGTTTGATCTAGAGATAGTGGACCGAAGAGGGAGTGAGATTCAAGTTGCAGATCATTTGTCCCGGTTGGAAGAGAAAGGACGTCATTGTGACGGACTTGAGATCAATGATAGTTTCCCGGATGAACAACTCCTTTCAATTTCCATGAGAGAAATGCCATGGTTTGCGGATATTGCTAATTTCCTAGTCATCGGAGTTGTCCCTTGTGAGCTCTCTTCTAACCAAAGGAAAAAGCTTCGAAGGGATAGATTGGATTTCTATTGGGATGAGCCTTATTTATTCAAGATTTGCACCAATGGGGTAATCCGGCGATGTGTACCGGAGGAAGAGCAACTAGCCATCCTTGAGTCTTGCCACTCCTCGTCGTATGGTGGTCATCACGGAGGGGTGAGAACTGCTTCTAAAGTGCTTAGTTGTGGGTTCTTTTGGACCACTTTGTATAAGGATGCTATTACCCTAGTGAAGAGGTGTGATGAATGCCAAAGAGCCGGGGAAATTTCCAAAAAGGATGAGATGACTTTAAACTCAATTCTAGAGGTAGATATCTTTGATGTTTGGGTCATTGACTTCATGGGGTCATTCGTGAGTTCATGTGGGAACACGTACATCTTGGTCGCAGTTGATTATGGGTCAAAATGGGTGGAGGCCATAGCCTTACCATACAATGAGGCTCGGAGTGTTATAGCCTTTCTCAAGAAGAATATCTTTACTAGGTTTGGCACTCCACGAGCCATCATCAGTAACGGAGGGTCACATTTTTGCAACAAAGCCTTTGACTCCTTGCTTTCTAAGTATGGGGTCAACCATAAAGTCACTACACCATACCATCCCCAAGCTAGTGGCCAAGTTGAAGTGTCTAACAGGGAGATAAAGAGCATATTATCCAAAATGGTCAATGCCAATAGGACTGACTGGGCTAAGAAATTAGATGATGCTCTTTGGGCTTACCGGACCGCCTACAAGACCCCAATTGGGATGTCCCCATATCGCTTGGTCTTTGGAAAAGCATGCAACCTTCCGGTGGAATTGGAGCACAAGGCTATGTGGGCCTTGAAAAGGTTGAACTTGGAATGGGATGTAGCTGCAAATCTTATAGTGGAGCAATTGAATTGGATGAGTTTAGATTCCATGCGTACTCCAATTCTTCCTTGTATAAGGACAAAATGAAGTACTTACATGACAAATATGCTCGAGGAAAAGAGTTCAAAGTTGGTGACTTGGTCTTATTGTTCAATTCTCGGTTGAGGTTATTTCCCGGGAAGCTAAAGTCTAAGTGGAGTGGCCCTCTTGAAGTGGTATTTGTTACTCCATTTGGGGCTCTTGACCTCAAGAACAAAAGTGGTGAAGTATTCAGAGTAAATGGTCAACGGGTAAAACACTATCTTTGAAAAGTTGATGACAGCCATGTGGTGGCACTTCTTCATCTCCAATGATCCCGGTAAAATGTGTCATGCTGCGACGTTAAATCAGGAGCTTCTTGGGAGGCAACCCATGTATCTTTACTTTCATTTTCTTTGTTTTTCTTGGTAAATTAGGTTTCACTTTTACACTAACTGGTTTTTGGATGTGTGGGATGATTTTGACACTGGAATTTGGCTGAGTATAGAAACAAAAGCTCACTGGAAATTGACTTCGCGGCCACGGTCGACTTTTCACGGTCCGCGAAGTCAATATGATGCAAACACAGTGCTCTGGAAATGGACTTCGCGGCCGCGGTCGATTCTTCACGGTCCGCGAAACCCTTCTGCCTCGTAAGCCTTATGTCATTGAATGACCGCGATCGAATTTTCGCGGTCCGCGGTAGGTAAGTGGGGTGGTTCCCAGCTCTTCCTATAAATAGTACTTGAGGGTTACATTTCACACTTTTCCACTGTAGCTAGCCTAAGCCACTTTCAACCGTGTCTCACTTTTGCATCCTCTGAAATTTATTGCTTGCATCCATACTTTCATCTCAACATCTAGTAAGTGTATTTATGCTTCATTAACTTTTTAATTTCTTTATCTTCTTTAGTTTTCAATTTATTTTTCATTATTATTTTCTCTTTCTAGGCTTGTAAATGTTAGGGTTAGCCCAAATGGGTTCAAAATAGTCCTTTAGAATGCAATTTCACTGATTACTTATATAGGACTTCACTCAATGAACACTTTAGCATAGAAATTAAAAATTCTAGGAACCATAGTTAAATAGCCATTTTTGCGGTCTGCGGTCCATTTATCGCGGATCGCGGTGCTTCATTTTGCTTAAGTTTGATTAGAGCTTCGCGGCCGCGGTCGACTTTTCGCGGTCTGCGAAGTCAGTCCAGTGTGTCCTTCTCAAAGCATGATTATACTTTCGCGGCCGCGGTCGACTTTTGGCGGTCCGCGAAGTCAGTCCAGTGTGTCCTGCTCAAAGCATGATTAGACTTCCGCGGCTGCGGTCGACTTTTCGCGGTCCGCGAAGTCTGTCCGGTGTGTCTTGCCTCATTCCACTATGTTTAAACTTCAGTGACTACTCAAGTGTCTGCACATCAATGTTCAGGAAACTAACCATGTTCACTTGTGTGTGCAGGAAATGGTATTATCTCGTGGCGGAGGTCGCAAAAACATGGGTAGAGGAGAAACTCAAAGGGGGAGAGGCCCGGGGGCACCAAGGCAACGTTCAAAAGTTACATTGCCTTAGTCATCACGGCGGCCCAGTCGGGTTACAGACTCTCCTCCTTCACCATCAGGAAGTGAATATGCTCCGTCAGAAGAGGCCTCATCACAGTCATCCCCAATTGAACCGGTCTCATCTCTCCCGGCCACAACACGAGCAGTGTCTCCAGCCAAATCCGCCTCCAGTGAACACTCATATTCTACTTCCCCTACAGCTTCCTTATCTGGGGAAAATTCAAGTGACAGCAAAGGGGATGCGCAGGTGGTTGAAGGGGTAGAGCGCACTAGGAACCCGGATGTGTGGAAGGATCGTTTTGTAAGTGATAAAGCCTTCCACAGATTCAGGGAGTTGTGGACTGAACGATCTCTTATCCCGGAGCGCACCTTCTCAATGAAAGATTTATCCAGCTCCTACAGGTTCCCCATCTGAGGCAGTTCCTTCCTCATCTCAGGAAGTTCCTACCCCATCTCAGACAGAGCACCAAGGACCACAGCAGGCCGAGGGCCAATAGGGAGTTTTCTTTACTCTCTCTCTCCCATATTTTGGGCACTGTTTTTGCTTTATAGCATTGAGGACAATGCTTTCTTTTAGTTGGGGGAGTGGCCCTACATGCATTTTATTTTGGCTACATCGGATTGTATAATGAAAACAACTTTTTGTTTCTCTTTCTTTACGTTATTTCTTTTTTTTTTGGGTATGTATAAGATAACAATCCATTGTAAATATTCATCCCTTATGTTTCCATCCCACGCACTTTATGTTATTTTACACAATCCTTTTCTATTTTATAGCTTCTTACTTTTCTTTCATAGCTTCTTGTTTGGTTTTCTCATGAGCAATAAGCCTTTGGTATTCTTAACGCCACGATTCTTTACAAAGGTGGAACTTGTGTGAACTGAGTGGATCTTCCCAACGATGGACGGTGTGACAACCTTCTTAAGGGTTTGAGTCTGTTTTTCCTTTTCTTATTGTTTTGTTTTTCAATAACGGTGCCTCAAGCAAAGCTTCACTTGGTCCTAACACATTTTCCTTTGATCCCATGGTCAAATACAAACCGTTGTGTTGAGGATGGTGATAGTGATGATCTTGAGACTCTTGTGTTGACCGATAATCTTGAGACTCTTGTGTGAACCGGGTGGATCTTCCCAAGGATGACGGTGTGACAACCTTCTTAAGGGTTTGAGTCTGTTTTTCCTTTTCTTGTTGTTTTGTTTTTCAATAACGGTGCATCAAGCAAAGCTTCACTTGGGCCTAACACATTTGCCTTTGATCCCATGGTCAAATACAAACTGTTGTATTGAGGATGGTGATAGAGATGATCTTGAGACTCTTGTGTTGGCCGATAATCATTGGGTGGTTTTTCGGGACCATTTTTTTTACTCAAAGCACGACTAAGTTCGTTGTGGGCCCTTGACTCGGTTTCCGTAACAATTTTNTTGACTTGAGAAGTGACTATAGGCTTTCCTTGGCTTGAACAAAGAATTGAACACTTCCATGACCTTCCAAGAGAAATATTCCCTAGTCAACCCTTTTGAGCCTTAAGCCTTTTCTTTGTACCCAAGTTACAAGCCTTTAACCATTCTTTTACCCTCTCTTGGCACCTGATCTTTCCTTGCCGCTAGGCAAAAAACATAAGTTTGGGGGAGAGACGAGAGATGTGATGAAGTGAAAAAGAAGGCACAAAATAAACAAAGAAAGAAAGAGAAGAGAAAAGGAAATGAAAAAGAATGAACAAAAAGAAGAAATAAAGGGAATTGATGAAAAAGTAATGTAAAAGGTTTGGATAGCATAAGAAAATAAAGGAAATTGATGAAAAAGTGTCTCTCCAACCCTACAAAAGATAAAAAGACTTAAAGAGTCAAGAAAATTTGAGAGCAACAAAAAAATGAAGTGCTTAAGGAAATATAAAACTCACTCTAACCAAATACGCCCTACCCTTGACCAAAAGCCTTCATCATGATTCCACAAAAGTCCTATATGATCTCAGGACGAGTGAAGCCTATATTAGTGGTGATGTACACAAAGGGAAAGCCTATGGTACTTTGAGCCGAACTTGGGACTCTTTCCTTGATGAGAGATGAGCGATTCACCATATTCCTCGTTCTGAGTGTCATTATTCTGAAAGGTGAGATGCTGGGGAAAGTTACGGAATAAGAGTCTGGGATCCACACTGACCGAGGTAATAGTTAGAAGTTCACTGATGAGTTGGACCAACCCTTGAAGCTCTTGTATCACACTTGAAACTATGATTTTGAAAAGTTCAATCATTGTCAATGATTCATTCGCATTAGGGGCTATGGCTGGTTCCAATTGATGCTAGTTGAGGTCACCAATAGTACAGCCAAATTATTGTGAAATCTCTCACAGGGGTGGGGCTTATTTTGTTTTGCTTGAGGACAAGCAAGAGCTTAAGTTTGGGAGAGTTGATAACTTGGCTTTTTGCCTCGTTTTCCGTGCCCTTATACATGAATTATGGATACAATTTTACACAAAATAGCCCCGAAAGCTTATACGTTGTGCTTTTTGCAAGATTGAACCAAAAATGAAGGCATTCAGTCTAAAATATGCTCAAAATAGAAGTGAATCCGGCACAAGGATCAAACCCAACAAGGCTACTCAAGCCAACAAGGCCGTCGCGGTCGTGGTTTCACGGACCGCGGTGCATTTCCAGTAGCTCAGAAAGTTGACTGTCATCCACCGTGGCCGCAGTCAAAGTTTCGCGGACCGCGGTGGAGTTCCAGTGTGACCCAAGAATTGCAAGTTCTCACCGCAGCCGCGGTCGAAGTTTCGCGGAACGCAGTGGCGTTCCAGTGAGGTCCTAATGTTTTTGCGGACCACGGTCGTGTTTTCGCGGTCCGCGGTGGTACTTCAGGAGTATTTTTGTCCGAAAATTTGGCAGACTATAAAGAGATTATTTGTAATTTATTTAGGGGGCTGGAAGATATCAGTTGTTTTTCAGAGTAGAGAGCTCGTGAATATTTTAGGGTTTTTATTTCTTTACCTTTATTCTTGCATTTTTAGCATTGAAAACTTCAATTTCATTATTAGGAATCAATTAAATGGGTTATTATTTTTCTCTATCATTGTTCTCATATTTGATTATGAGTAGTTGGACCCATTAGCTAGGGTTGTGGCTCAACCCTAGTGTGGGTATATAATGGGGTTCTGAAATTAAGGTTGGGAAATTAATGGTTGTTGGCTATTTAGGTTATTTCAAGGTTTTTATTGCTATAATTAGTGGTTGCAAACACTAATTAACCTTTTCATGACTTGGGTCTTTCTTGAGAAAAAAGACTTGAGTCTAGAAATTAGCCTAATAGGAAATTAGGGCATTATCAAGAGATTGGTAGTCCCAATCAAAGGGGTTAAAACTTAGAAATGGTAAAACCCTACTTGAGCCCTAGTTAACGGGTTAAACCTCGAGAGAGTAACACCCTACCTAAGCCTATATTGCTTGATTATTGGGCACCCAATTAGACTCGAGAGAGGCAATTAGGGTATAATCACTCAAACTACCGAGAGGTATAGAGTGAGCACCTTCGTGCTTTGGTTATAGACATATCCCTAGCAAATTCCCCGACCTTATAATTGAATCCCTTTGTGTATCCACCTAGGCCATAGTCACGACCCTAGTGCCTTTATCAATATTAGAAAAAAACAACAAAAACAAAACAAAGTTAATCATTAATTGGCTTACAAACAATAGAATACATTTAGTATAGTTCAACACCAACCAATGTTTAGAAGTGCAATTAGAAACACTCGACCCTTATAGATCACTGATACACTCACTCCCATCTATAGGCTCCCTGTGGATTCGATCCCGACCATTCGGGTAAAAGCTACACAACCCTTGCCTTCATACTTATATAGTAGTGTGGGTTAGGCGCTGTCAGTCCCCTTGTGCAATAAATAAATAAACACTCGGCACGGAATGTTCCCTCGTGCATAACCTCACAATCACTCAACACTTAATGTCCCATCGTGCAATAAATAAATAAACACTCAGCACGGAATGTCTCCTCGTGCATAAACAATATAAAAATAATAGTTGGCATGAAATCAACAATAAGAAACCTTAAATGCACGGAATAATCAACAAGAATAATATTGTCCCGGCAAGGGACACAGCTATAACCAATCCTACACAAGTATGTAATCCAACATAAAGTTCTCCAACCGATCAACTACTCAACAATACTCATAACCAAGAATTTCCATCAAATGAATAGCTAACAAATAGATACCAAACCCGTGAACATAGTAAAATCTAATAAATATCATAAAATTGCAAATATCTGACCCACGGTCATGCTCGACAACAACACATAGGTACTCGTCACCTCATCTATACGTTGAACATGGAATAAACACGTAGCAATTAGGACTCAACATATGAAAATAGGGTCTTTTCCCATTCTTAACATATGAAAGGAAATTCTAGACAAAGTTTCTAAAGTAAATGATCTTAAACCATGATGTAAACCTCGATAAGCCTTAACATGGGGTCTTGAAACGATTTCTAAACCCAGTGAAATTCACAATATGATTTCTACATGAAAACTCTACGTCACTATTGCTAAACCGGACAGACCTCATACAATAAGCATTCTTGATAAACACGTACTGCTCACATTTTAATTGGTACACAATCAGTGTTTAACTTCCTAACAGAACATGATTTATACCAAGAAATTAAACAACATCAATCACTTATACAAAGAACCAATTGTAATTCATGATATTCAAACTAAAATATTTGCACAAAGGTCAATCGTAAATCATGATATAACTAAAAGTAGACCTTAGCTCAAGTTTTCTAATCAAGCCATATAATCATTTTAGTTGTTAAGAAGAAAGAAAAAAAAACAGAGCCTTAAATGTTACTAACCAAATTTTGGAGCAGCGAAACGGGCTTCGACGACTTCGGACTAACTGGAGGAAGTTCGGAATTAAACTTCCAAGAAGTTTGTGTATATTTTGAAGAGTGGTGGCGGCTCCGAACAAAGGGGTCTGAGATGCGAGATTTGATAATAGAAAATCTAGGGCTTAATTCTTTGATCGAGATTTTGGAATAAATTTTGTGATTTCTTGGAGAACGGGTCTGAATCACGTCACACGAAGTCCGTTTATTACCGAACTTCACAGATAACATATATAAGTCATATCGAACCTGTACCGGGCTCCAGAACCATAGTACGGGCCCGATACCACAGGTTTCACGTCAAATTTCATTTTCAAAAACTTTTATATTTTTCAGAAAACAATTTTCTTTAAAAATTTATTTCTCGGACTTGGGACCTCGGAATTCGATTTCGGGCATACGCCCAAGTCCCATATTTTCCTACGGACCCTCTGGGACCTTCAAATCACGGGTTCGGGTCTGTTTACCAAAAATATTGACCAAAGTCAACTTTATTGAAATAATTATTATAAAATTATTATTTTATCAATTTTCCACATAACGGCTTCCCGGCTATGCGTCCGAGTTGCGCACGCACATTGAGGTGAGTTAAAAAGAGGCTTTCACGTCCTTGAAATACAAATTTAGCTAAATTTACACTGGAGGACCTTTTGGGTCATCACAATCTCCACCTCTAAAATAACCGTTCGTCCTCGAACGGACATAGAATGGTACCTGAATCGGGGAAAAGATGGGATATAGGCTCCGCATATCGGACTCGGACTCCCAGGTAGCTACCTCAATAGGCTGACCTCTCCACTGAACACGAACCGAAGGATAACTCTTCGATCTCAACTGACGAACCTGCCGAGCTAATATGGCTACTAGCTCCTCCTCGTAAGTCAAATCCTTGTCCAACTGGACACCGCTGAAGTCAAGCACATGAGAGGGATCGGAAATATACCTCCGAAGCATAGATACATGAAATACAAGATGCACGGCTCATAAACTAGGTGGCAAAGCAAGTCTGTAGGCCACCTCTCCTACCTTATCCAGAACCTCAAATGGATCAATATACCTAGGGCTCAACTTGCCCTTCCTCCCGAACCTCATCACGCCCTTCATGGGCGACACTCGAAGAAATACCTGGTCTCCAATCATAAATGCCAAATCACGAACTNCCAAGGCATCCTGGACTAACTCTGAACCCAACAATCTAGCCTCTCCCGGCTCGAACCACCCAACTGGCGACCGACACCGCCTACCATACAGCGCCTCATATGGAGCCATCTGAATGCTCGACTGATAGCTGTTGTTTTAGGAAAACTCAGCTAAAGGCAAGAACTGGTCTCATGAACCTCCAAAATCAATGACACATGCTCGCAACATATCCTCCAAAATCTGAATAGTACGCTCGGATTGTTCGTCCGTCTAAGGATGAAACGTTGTGCTCAACTCAACCCGTGTGCCCAACTCACGCTGAAATACCCTCCAGAAGTGGGACGTAAACTGAGTACCTCGATCAGAAATAATGGACACGGGCACACCATGCAGGCAAACAATCTCCCTGATGTAGATCTTTGCCAACTTCTCCGAAGAATACGAAACTGATACAGGAATGAAGTGTGTTGACTTGGTCAGCCTATCCACAATGACCCACACCGCATCAATCATCCTATGAGTTTGTGGGAGCCCAACTACGAAATCCATGGTAATACGCTCCCACTTCCAATCGGGAAGCTCAATCTGGTGCATCAAACCACCGGGTCTCTGGTGCTCGTACTTAACCTACTGACAGTTCAAGCACCGAGCTACATATGCTACAATATCCTTCTTCATCCTCCGCCACCAATATAATATCTTTCTATTTAATGAAACGATATTTATTTATGTATTGGAGTATAATTTGAACAATATCTTCTATTGGGTTTTGAAAAAAAATTAAATGGATTGATTAATAGTCGTTTTGACTCAAATATCATAGGTTGAATGTTGAAGATTTTTCTTTAATTCAACAATTAAGATGGAAAATTAAGGCAAGAATATTACAAGTAAATTAATCTAGTCAAACAAAGAATATATAGTAGTTAAGTTATTCTTTAAGAAAATTTTTATATTGGAGGCGCTCTTTCATGAATGTTATTTTTCTTTTGTATTTTTATTATAGAATGTGTTTAAATTAAGCGTTAAAAAATTGAACTAAAATCGAACGTATTTGCTTTGTGAATGAAAGGCATATTCGAATTAACTAAAAATTAACCGAACCGACCCATTATTCCTAATATATCTTTGTAGTTAGTGACATGTATACTGTATGCATAACATGGTGGTACCCGCAACCTGCGAATCATAGATCCGCCTCTGCATCGAAAGAGTGATAAAAGAATGTGTTCAAATAAAAAAGTCAAGTTTAACATTTGGGAGCCTTTTTTATAGCTTATTTTACATAACACGTGGCGATTATATAGCAGGCGGGCCATTTAAATTTAGTCATTACGCACTTGGAAGAGGTGTAGGTTAAATTTAATTAAGCGTATAAGGTTAAAGAAATTGTGCGGAAAAATAAGTTCGAGGGTAATAGGACCCCTGAAAAGAAAATGTGTGTAGTTAGTAATATAATCACAGGTCAGGGAGGATTTTATGCATTATCTCTAGTAAACAACTTGCAATCAATTGAATATTGAGACTTCATTCTACCGGTCAAAGGGTAAAATTGAGTTAAAGTTTGTAAAAGTGAAGTCTTTAAAAGGCTACATATCTTCTAATTATGTGATGGTTTTATTCTTGTTGTAGAAGAGAATGTGTGGAATTGAGGAATGAGGTATTATTTCATCTATAAAAGAGATTTTGTGGTCTCTAAGTTTAAGTGGGGTTGGAGAAAATGGCTTGATAAGTTCTTCACAAACCTTTTCAATCTTCATTTTTTTTCTTGAGATTGTAATAAGAGAAGAAAGTAACTTGCTACTTGTTTATACAAGTGATCGAGTTTAGCTTCAATATATTGACAGTGTAAGATTTTCTATACTTTCAGGCAACTTGAAAGATAATTGCAGATAAATTACTCATAACGAGTGGAAATAAGATAACCTAAAAAAATAAGGGAAGTAATTAACATTTTGTAGTATGTTAAATCGCATTACTAGTGTAAATTTTTTATTATACTACCGGTGAATATAAATTAACTCCTCACTAAATAAGATAGTCTACTATATTATAATATATAGAAATAACAATAACAACAACAAAACTAATATAATCCTACAAGTGAGGTCTGGGGAGGGTAATATATGTATGCAGACCATACTTCTACCTTGTGAAGGTAGAGGAGTTGTTTCCGACAGACTCTCGACTCAAGGAATAGTAGTGAAATGGAAGCATCTAACAATAACAACCACAAGAAATAACAAAGACACAATGTGTAATACTAAGGATTTAGAAATAAAAATATAAGAATAGTACTAATATTACGGTCGAAGTCACGTAAACTTCACAACCAGAAACGAAATTATATAATTATATAATTGAAGGGAATTTATTTATGTGACAAGGTATCTCCTTCTTCCATAAAGAGACAAAAACCACAAACAACAATAAAAGTAAAGAAAAGAAATGGCTAACCTCGTCATTGGATTGATGACAAAACAATGGTGTTAAAAAAAACTGCTATAGGCAGGCTTTTGCTGTTTGCTATAGATAAATAATTCAATTTTGTAGATAAATAAATAAAAAAATTAAAGAGCATAAGTCTCTGTCTTGTGATTGTGTTTGATAGTAACTTATGGAATATATAGTTAAACTATTGAACCAATAATTAATTAATGGAATAGTTCATCTATTAAGTCCTTGTCATGTGTTTGTCTCTCATAGTCATAGAAATTAATAGAAATACTTCGACATCGTGGCGTAGGCATATACAATGAATGGTAGTCCGTTGAACAAATTTTACTGAAAAATTATATTGTAAATATAAAAAATTATTTTGCATGCATAAATCAAAAATTACTTTTTATATATGTATATTAAATCTTGAATATTCTTAGTGAAATTCTTAACTTCACCACTGTTGTGTAGCTCATATGTCTTGTTAATAGAGGCCCTTTTCCCAAGATTTGGTCGAGCAATAAGAGAGTGGCGTTTGATGTGTGGGTTATGTGATTAATGGTGGCGTTTGTTATGTAGATATGGATGCAAGGTGTTTGAAGAAAAGTCTAACAGATTGTAGGAGAAGCAGAAAGCAAACTCATACGAAAGAGAGAGTAAGTAACAGGCAC
>ML306970.1:0-22013 GCA_005239505.1 Nicotiana paniculata | reverse complement strand
AGAACATTAAAAATACAAGACAAAGTAAATTTTTTTTTTGGGGGGGAGGGGTGGGGTTGGGTTGCGCCAGGGGGTGGTGCAGAAAAACGAAAAAACAGAAAATTTGAAATACAAAAAAAAGTAAAAAAAATTGAGGGAATTTGCGCATGGAGGGGTGGTGGGTGAGTGCGTGGCGCAGAAAAAAAAAATCAAAAATATAAAAATATAAAATTGGGGCAACTAAGTAACTTTCTAGATAAGTTTGGTTGAAATTCCTTTGTTTTGAGTGAGTTTCATGGGTTGTATTTGGGCTGTTAAATGGGTCCGAATGAGTCATAAAAAATAATTGGTTGACTTAGACTCAGCCCAAATTGACCCATGTGCTAAAATGTGTTTAGCCCAACCCATTATTTTCTGGGCGGGCTGGACAGGTTAGATGGGTTTGGGCTCTAATTGCTACCCCTAATTTTATACGTGAAAACCAAATAGATAATCAAAGAGCATTCTATTATTTAAAAAAATAAGAGCGAAAGATATGCTAAGCTTTCTATTATAAAAAGAAAAGGCAAGATACACTAAATTTACCCCGTGCTTTCTTTTGAAAAAAAGAGAAAGATACACTAACCTCGTTTTATGCACGGGATCCGGCAAGAGATTAAATTATATTGAATTTATTGTTTGCAGTCTGTGTTCTCTTAGCATTTATGTACAAAAATTTTACAATGTGAAGTGTCTAAAAGGCTTCCCACTATGTATATAATTACACAGAGACAGATTCAGGGTTCAACCTTTAAGGTTTTTACTGCTGAACTCATTATATCCTTAAAGTTATGGTTCATATTTATAATTTATTGCGATTTTAGTGATTTTTTGTATATAAATTTGTACTCCGTATTGAAAGTTATGTGTTCAATCGAATCCAGTGTTAGAGGGCTACAATCGCTCCTGCGATTACAAACTGTTTAGCTCATAGTTATTGATATATTGTCCATGATCAGATGGGAAGATAAAAGTGCACCAGTGGTCTAGTGGTAGAATAGTACCCTGCCACGGTACAGACCCGGGTTCGATTCCCGGCTGGTGCAAACATTTTTCTTCTCCTTTTTGTGTTTTTTTTTTTGGCATTCTTCAACATCATACATTCGAAAAAAAAAAACCTTTAACATAAACTCCCAAATGTTAAAATATAATCACAAGAAATGCTCATCCTACACAATCAAAAGAAGAAAAGATAGATGATTCTATGTTTGAGGAGATCACTATCCTGTTTTATAAACTCTAAATAAATAATGTCTAGATTATGAATTAGGGGATTCACCAGGGAAATATGTATAATCATAAGCCGGCAAAAGATCTAAGTTTCTCAATTATGGAGTCTATAGCAGAATGAGAGTTCTTGGTGCCTGTTAGTGGCAGATGTTTAGGTGCTTCAGCTCTATCAAAATAAAATTGTCCAGAAACCAACTTCTCTTTTGGTTGTAAAGCCAACCAGATTACTGTATCGGCACCTTCCTCGCTACTTCTAAGTTTTCCTTCAAACCTACAACACATCAATAATAGTATCATCTTTTAGGAAGATAAAAGGAATTCATAAGGGAGTGCTCTATCCACTTACGATTTTGAAAAATCCGGCAAACTCTTGGATACTCCAGGCGTTTCGGCCCACCCTGGATGCATGGAGTAGAAACTAACACCTTTATCCTTGTACATTTCAGCCCATTTTTCTGTCAATGCAACCTGAAATGAAGATAGGCAACTCTATTGAGATGACGGTAACCTTGAGAAACAAAATATTCTACGTGTCAAAAGAGTATAGGAGAGTGATAATTTAGGTGGAAAGCAAACAAGATAGGGACAGACATTCCCAGATGTATATTGAATGATCACGATATGCATATCCTTGACGTCCTTCGTATTCACACTAGAACAAATGCAAACACAACACAAAAAAAAGATAAAAGGAAAGACGCATATTTGGCAAGACCAAGTAGCAAAACTTTTAGTTAGTTCCAAATGATAAAATGAAGGTGGAACATATCATCAACTAATTTCTATAGAGAAACCATATGCTTGGCATTGCACAATTAGGTTGCGATTGAGGTAAAGGCCTCCATGGGATCAACAAATCAAATCCAAATTTGCTGTAAGATAAAAATGAAAAGATGGTTGTCTAGGAATGAGGGAGAGAACTATTTGTTTTTGAATTTTAGAAGTAACAGACCTTAGTCATCTAAGCTGAAAATGGAATCTCCATATGCGACATCATGAAGGAGCTTATTGTTCAAAATACTCAATAAATTAACACCACATAAACGCTCAACTTTTTACACGAGGAAATTAGATGACTAATAGGTTTGGTGAATGAAATTAAGGGAGGTAAATCACCAATTTCTCTTGGATCATTAATTAGATGAAATCAGAAAATCAGTAGAAGCATTTGACAGTAACATATATATAGCTGTCATTAGTAAACCTCTTAGAAGTACCCGTTCTCAAGACAAACTATTTAATGTACCTGAACTCTCTTGTTCCGAGCATACTGTTCCACCCCATCAAACTTGTTACCACTAAACTGCAAATATAGTTTATCAGAACATAGTCAACCGAGCAAGACCGATGTATTAAGAAATTGGGAATAAAGTTACCTGTAAATCGGTTGTCAGTGGAGCTGTGTACATCCCACCAGAGGCAACTGTGATAACACGGGCATCAGGTGCCGTCTTCTCAAGGAGAGGTAACATCAACTCTGTCAAGGTGTAAGTGCCAATAACATTGGTAGCAAAACTCAGCTCATATCTGTTGTTAAGATAATAAAAGGATATAAATTAACCTTAGAACAGATCCCCAAAGAGAGTATTATTGAAAGCTTTAGAAGCACTAAACACGAGCCTGCCTACCCTTCTGGAGTGATGACACGATTTGTTTCAAGCACACCAGCATTATTCACCTTTGTTATATAAGAAATGATGAAACTGGTCAGAAACAATACAAATCATTTAACGAAGAACATTAGACGGTGTCCGTGGAAAAAGGTTCACAGATGAAGAAAGGTACACTACCAGGACATGGACCGGCACATCTTTTGAACAAAATCTAGAAGCGAATGATTTGACATCACTGATTGATGAAATGTCACAGACCTGCCAGTTTCGAAACAAATATAACCAATTTGGCTCAAAACTTCAAAATGAAATATCTCTAGTTGCACCAATTCAGATAAAAGAAGCAAGAAGTACCTCCAAGTAAACATTTTTGTTTCCAGTGATTGAGTGAATTTTGGTAAGAGCAGCCTCTCCCCTCTCCTTATTACGGCATAACATGTAGACAGTCGCTCCACTTGAAACAATCAAAGTCAAAACTGTTAGTAATACTTAGATCAAAACATTGTTCTTTTATCGATCTCTCAATGCCAACTCCATAAGTATGAAGAATTGAAGGCAGGTTAAGCACCGTGAAGCGAGGCCTTCAGCAGTTGCAAAACCAATGCCCGAATTTGCACCTGTGACAATGCAATTCTTCCCTTCCATTTGAACTTGCATATCCTCTGGCTTAAACTTTTTCGCGTGTTCCCTAAGATTCAAATGGGGCCAGAAATTATATTCTTTTAAATTCACAGACATAGATTCCAACTTATCAACTAGTTTTAATCGAAGGGAAAAAATGGGATCTTGATCACAAAAACAAATTATCAGTTTA
Source organism: Nicotiana paniculata (assembly GCA_005239505.1). Lineage (NCBI taxonomy): Eukaryota > Viridiplantae > Streptophyta > Magnoliopsida > Solanales > Solanaceae > Nicotiana > Nicotiana paniculata. Next base: position 18,338 of record ML306970.1, on the reverse strand, counting down.
AGATTCGTGATCAATATTAATCCTTTTCTCCATATTTCCTTTTCAATTCTCCAAGAACAAGTTTCTCAGGAAAACAATAATTTACAAATGACATATATATTTCCACTACTGTGCAAACCTGCTGAAAACTGTTTTTTTTAGCCTACAATTTCCAATTCACCAAATGCTAGAGAAGAGGAATAATCTGCTTGATTCTCATAACCAACAGGCAATAAACAAGAGATAGAATAATGAGTAACAAATCATTACCCCACGTTGAAACTCATAAGCAAAAAGGTAAATGAAAAAAAAAAAGGGACTTACGCAAAACCAGACTTTGTGAAATTCATATAGCCATAAAGCCCAAATGCCGTAGCTCTCAATGTCTGGAATGGGAAAAACATAGTGATCATTTGAAAAAAGAAGATAAAATTCATATGAAATGAAAAAAAGGTGTTAATTTCTTTACTTTGGCAATAAACATGATGAGAATTGAAGAGGAGATACGAATTTGAATTTGAAAAGTAAGCATTTAGCAACTGTTTTCACTTTTCCTATTTTGTACAATTGAGTCTTCTGGGTGTGGTAGATTGCTACTGGGCTTGTCTTGTTCCACGTACACCACTATCTTACCGCGATTTTCTTCCTTTGGCCGTAGATTTTTTATTTATTTATTCATTAACTATTACATCCGTTCCAATTTACGTAACCTGTTTGAAAGGCTTTTGGAATTTGTAGTCCTAAACAAGTCAAAAAAGATCTAAAAGTATTTATGCGATTATAAAAGCTACTCATCAAAGATAGGATTAGAAATCTATGCTAAATTATTTTCAAATTTAGAAAGGTGTCATTTTTTTTGAAACATACCAAAAAAGAAATAAGTTTACAGTAAACTGAAACGGATAGACTAGTTATTAGGGGAGAAAAGGAGCGACATATTCAATCAATTTGATTGGAAGAAGAATTTACATAGTAATAACTGTAAGTTAATTAAGTTCCTAAACGATGCTTCCTCTAACTCCTTCGGTTGATTATTAGTCTAATTCATGTTTAGATCAAAAACTTCTATCCCAGGCACACATAATAGAACGTAGATAGTCAAGTAAAATCCAATCTAATCCTCACTTTTTTTGTTTTTTTAATGTTCCTTCCTTTTATATTTCTTTTAATTTTTGCAAAATTTTTATGGCGTTCTACTAAAATACTCTTAATTTACTAAAAAAGTGAACCTCCTGGTAATGTAGTAAAAATATTGATTGAATATAACAAATTTATTGAAATAAGGCTCGCTTACACACCAAATGATAATTTACAAGAAATTTATGAGTATTCACTAACTATGCCGAAAGACGTCATTTATTTATTTGTAGACACATGGCTACATGTTGAAAGAAAGAAGGCAAGCACAAGTTTGGTTGCTATGGACAACAAGGGTACTTTGCTTCTTGTCCATGGATCCCGATTCAGTTTGTTGGGAAGACCATGATTATTGAGGCGTTTGCAATTAGGAAAGCTATTGAAAGGGTAATTTAAAATGGATAGACGAAAATACATAGTATTTTTTCTTGTGCGAAAGGGATAGTAGACATGCTAAAGAAAGTGCAAAGGTTTCTTGGGATGTTGAAGTGGCTTGGAACATATTTTCAAACTGAACATATTTCTTTTGTATATTCTTAGGACGTTTAATTCTATTGTTCATAACTTGGCGTAGTTCTTTGTTTCCTTAATACATGATTTTTCTCGGGAAAGTATGTTCGCAAGCGAATTGAAAATGAGGTTGTAGCTAGCTCCTTTGGACATATCTTGTCCTTAATGCATTAATAGATGGGTGTCTTGGACTAAAAAAAGAATATATTACGAAAACTAAGGGTATCCGATTTTGTAGGGTGAATTCGGCTAAAATTTGCTAACAAAATTCCAAGTTCCTTGCAAGGACCAAAATGTTCTTCACTTTCATTCTTCTTTTAAAATCTTTGGAGAGGAGGGTGGCCCCATAGTTGGAAAAGGGAAAGGAAAAAAGATAGAAATGTGCAACCACCAAAATTGCTAGTTTGCTGAGAGTGATTAGACAACTTAGAATAGAACGAAATATGAAAATTGAATAAGAAATCGTAATCTCTCTAGTTCAATCAAAGTCTTGAACGAATTACAATTTAGGATCTGTGGGTGCAAATTTAGGTACGACCTCTCTGTCAAGTGATATGTGTTATCTGCTATGACTATTCGACCTTTGAGTTTGTGAACCAAGGAAAATAGCCAGAAAGCCACTTGTTTTCGTCCCTTCTTTTTCTCTTTTGTTTTTTGTATTTCTGAATCATCCTTTTTGTCTTTCGAGCCAAACATAATAACTGTGTATTCCTTGAGTAGACTTACCTCGATTCTATTGCCTCCACAAGATTTCAAGTTTTCCCCACTGCACCAGTTATAGACTTGAAGAAACTAAAGTTTCTGTAGCAGTGTGCACAGGCCACAGTACGTAGCAGGAAAGTGAAACTTTTTGGCCAATTCTTAATTTGCAGAACAACACCAACATATAGGGTGCGATCCTTCTATTTTTTTTTCTTTTTCTCGCTAGATTTAAACATCTGACAAAAAATAGATAGAAAAACGAATACTGTGCTTCAGTTTGTAGAGAATGTTATTTGTCAGAAAGCCTGAGAGCAACACTATTGCGGCTTACATTGGTAATTTGCTATACACTGCTTAACAAGTTCATGCTGCAAGAGTCCTGACTAAGAAGGAAGACTGCAAAAATGAGCTCACTCACTTGGAAGTCTGAACAACAATAATATACAGTAAAGATGCATTACCTAAACACGATATACAGCCTCAAGGGTGAAGAATAAAAAAATCAAAATAATATATGCAGAATCGTTACTCATAAAAATTCAGGAGTCGTGGACAGTCTATCTTGCAGCCACTTTAACTGTCCCCTAAGAACATCTTTTAGCGCATCCAATATGAATCGTCCTATTTCAGCCAAAAAAAAAAAAAAAAATCAAGAAAGAAATGTTAGAAATCCCCTGGCAATTTCACCATAAGCTTTCACTGGCAGCCATCAAAAACAATATATTTGTCAACATGGATGTTTCCAAAGAGAATATGATTAAATAAAGAACTTAGGATCACAGCTTGCTTACTTGATTGCTATAAAAATGTACCGTGTATATAGTCCTTTCGTAAGACCAAGCTACTTACTGATGCATCACACATTCTGTATTACTGCTAAAATTCTTGTACTTGCAAGTCAAAGTCTAAGATTTTTTTCTTATGATTTATTTCACTTTTGGAAGATGCGTATATCTAACACTAATATCTCAATTATGCAAATATCTGATTCAACAAACCTGAGTTATTAGATTTATGTAAACAAATTAAAAACATGAGAGAAAGAATCACCAAGGGAAATTATAGATGATATTGGCAACTGCAAATTCTGGACATTTTTATTCTCTTTGGAGTTCGTCATATTTCTTGTATCTAGCATCAATCAACTTTTCCAAAAATATCACAAAACTCATACCATCATAGATTATACCTCTATGCCAGAAAAAAAAACTCTTATCATATAATATTGTGATACCGAAAAAAAATATTGTGACTAAACACCAAAATCAAATAACGCCAGGACTGATATAGTTTTCTGTAAAGTCATCATACTGCATCCATAATTGTAGCATTTTCTCTATACCATTTTCTCTTTCTAGTTTGACAACTCCGGAAGTTCTAAAAGCACATGACATTGCCTCCTATCAGCCAATCAACTATATTTCAATCTTAAATTAGTTGGGGAGATGGCAAGTATTTCATTTAACCAAGATAGCCATCTCATATAGTTTCGAACCCTCAAGACTGCAAAGTTAAATAATTGTACAAAGTTAGGGGACTATAACTAAAAGAAATGACTTCTTTGGTTATAGTGTCCGCTGACCCTATATCTGCTTCAGTGACAAGATTTGTTTGAAAAGCACACACCAAAGGGCTTTATGCTTTTGAAAATTAAAACATATAATTCACAAACTAACCTGCTCTGAAATGAATCGGCTCATTCCACTCTCTATTCCCATATCTGTAACCATTTCCTCCTTTTCAATTTCAGCATCAGTAAAAGTGAGGGCCCGTTGCAACTTCCTCGGGCTAAATACCTCAACCTCTACCATATATGTGGCAGAGACAGGTCGATGATCTGAAAACCTAAGTTCAGATCTCTTATAACTCAGTAGCCTTATCCCCTTCCCGAATGATAAAATTCGATCACACCTGAAAAACAAGAAATATTAAAATATTGCAACTATATAGTATTGGTTGTAAAAGAATGGGAAGTTGAAATTTTCAGTGTGCATGATGTTAAATAGAGAAAAATTAAAATAGCTTGCTTAATTTTGAGTTACTGATCCATGACATATGAATTGCCAATCTGATGATTGAAGGATGGGCATCACTTAGAGAGAGATAACAGAAGATGGACATTAGGATGACAGGCTTATTACGCATCAGCAAGGATTGCAGTTGGTGTTATGCAAACTTCAATTTAGCATGGTCAAACTTCAGTGGTGCTAACATTTGACTANCCCCCCCCCCCCCCCTCTCTCTTCTCTCCCTCCAAAAAGTTGGGACTCTTCAAACACCTATAAGAGCTATTCCATAAATTTCATTTAGGTGTACAAGTTATGGTGGGAAATGCAATTATGTGGTATTCTCATACCATGAGACATATATTGATGACAGTATTGGATGAATATGCTAGTGCCGCAGGGTAAATATAGATATAAGATGAATTATTTTCTTCCTTTTGTCAATAGCAGCATAAATATATTGATCTGCAGGGCATCATAAATTACAATTAAGCTGAAACTTTAAGAATTGTAGACAATCAAACACTAATCGAAGTGAACAGCCAATAAAGCTCTGGAACTAACAATAATAGTAGATGCATACCATGCTGGATTACGTCTCCCCGCCTTTGGATCCTCTCCACAATACTTCTCTGAGTTTACTTCATATTTATAAGTCGGCGGAAAGTTTAAAGTACCTTCAGACCACCCATCAAATGCACGACCTTTCTTGAACTCTTTGCTGAGCTGCAAAAATAGGAAGACGTATGTTATCACCACAATGTAAAATTGCTTATAGTCTCAATTTCAAATCAATTCAAACACGTATACAGGTCAGCTCATATTTAATTTTCTCATGGACGTTAGTACATTGCCATTTCAGCTATGCTCTAAAAAGGATTGTTAACAGTGATAACTAATCAAACTACCTACTTGTAATAATGCATGCCTTCTTCTTGCTCTCTATTTTATCATCATTAAGAACAGTTCATGAAATGCAAATCATAAGTCACTAGCTGCGGAGATTAAAGTATATGTCTGTTGCCCACCACATCTCATTGGAGATACACAAGCACAACAAGAGAGAAGTTACTTTTTGCGGTGGAATAGGGGAGTGGAAGATCATATGCAGTGTTCATGGAAGGTGAACATCAAGAATAAAACATTTTCTGCAGAAATCATGCAGTCATCCACACAAAAACATCAACAGGTTGCGACTCCTCAAACTAACACTAAATGGAGTATAAGAGGGTGAGACTGCAAGTGTGTGAGTAGCCTATCAGTCAAACAGGAACATAGACTGATCAGAAATCCAATCGACAGTCAGTGAAAAAGCAAGCGTTTGTGGTTAAGAGTATCCACATTTACCTGATCACTCTCAATTAACTGACACCAGTCCTTTTTTGATATCAGCTCCCTTGTTCTCTCATACGACAAATTAATACGATAATTTAGATCTCCCAGCCAGATTATTCGCCTGCAAGTGTATAAACTTGTCATTAATCTGAATCTTTCAGGAATGAGATGAGACTAAAGTCTAGAACATCAGAAGGACAGTACACGAAAAGCAGTAATGTTCTGATAATTAGCAAAGGTCAGTACATGGAAACTTGAATTTAGTTCTAGATGAATAAAAGTCAATAAAACCTCAAGGGCTATCAACAGACTCCAGTCACAAGCTGCAAGAAGTGTGAAGGCATAGACTACACAAACATAATCAGCGCCAGAAAGTTTATTCTATTGCACGAGAATTGCAAAGTAATATCAGGCTATTCAGATCTGTCATGAATAAAATACACAAGGATTGAGAAAAAAGTTTCTCAAACACATGATGTTCCAAAAGGTATGGTGAAAGCTTCTTGTACATGTTTGCTGGTGTAGAAGCTGTAAGGCAGCATCCAAGTGTAAAAGAAGCATAATTGTACAAGGGTTTGCCAAATTGAACAATGAGATAGATCTATGAGGATAAGACTAGGTGCACCATATAGCATTAGGGCACCACTGAACCAGGGGCAGCCAGTGGCTGAGATGGAAACATAAATTATTCCAGGATTTAAAAATCTTTTCCTTCCCCGTGCCTCCAATAAACAATAACCTTTCCAAATAACCAGGATCAGTGAGACCTCTTTTTACTATTACGAGCTAAATTCTTCAGTACGTGGCTTTCTCTATCTTTTTGATAAGTTGTTCAGTATGTGGCTTGAGTGGGACTACTGTAACACAGGGATGTCGGGCATACTACTATTCTGTTTAATTGTGTTCCAGCCACCGACTTTCCAATTCATTTTATAAAGAGAAGGAGAATTGCAACATCGACTAACATATTGTTTTCCTTGAGAACTCTCCCTAGAACTGTCCCCGATGAAAGTCACAAACAGAGAAAAACAAATGCACATACACTTACTAAATCAAACTTGATGGAGGGGGCAAAATCCATGGTTGATAAAAGAGAAAGAAATGTTATAATTTGTAGATATAACAGAAATGTTTGCTTAATAGGCAAATACACTCACTCATGATCATGGATGCTCTTAGGAAGTCCGATCCTAGAGAATGCATTGAAATGTGTTCGTCGATGAATTTCATGGACATCAGTGTTTCTTTTGACTGCATCTGCCTCCTTCTCACCCGAAGTTAGGTGAGTACAGACAAAGCAAAAGAAAGTCTGATATATAGACATGCTCACAGATACTGATCCCTGAAGAGAAGAGTAAGAGATGAGTAATATACAATTTCCAGCTGGTCATTTCTTTGAAAAAAAGAAAAAAAAGAAGAAAAGAGTTAGCAATTAAATGCAGTAAAATACATGTATTTTTTTCATTTAAGAAAATGAAATTCTGATGAGTTTTCAATATCATCTACTACCATATTAGGATTAGTGTCTAATAGTGTCATCAAAAAGCGTAGAAGCAAATTTGTAAAGCACATGAAATTATCCAAATTTTATTTTAAAGACGAGCATGCAGGGAAAACCTGCTAAGTACTGCAATTTCATCACAAAATTGAAAGCAACCAGCTTTCACGTAAGGTCTGGATTATTTCTGTCCAGTGTAGTTTGTCACAAGTTGAATAAAGAGTTGATGTTCCTCTTTCCCTCCTTTAAGTTAGACCACATTTTCTATTTCGTCCACCGAAAAGTTTGACCTATATCCTTAAAAGGTAAACTGAGTTATGCATGGAAAAATAAAGTTGTATTTGCAAAGTTTATCCTATTTGAATGTTAAATACTGTATATATTGCTCACAAGGTTATAGAAAGTCCATTGCAATTCCAAAAGATAGAATCACCGCTCAGCTCACAGATAACTTATTGACAGCTGTTAAACCAGGAGTCAAGTGGCCTTTTATCTATCTGTTTGATAACTGCGTGAAATGTAACGATATGGCCCAACTATAGGATTTCATTTAAATTATTTCCTATCTAAGATCATTTTGGTGCAAAGGAAACAAATAATGGAAGAAACTAGACATAGATTGTGCATAGGGCATCATTATAATTTCAAATCTGCAGCAATTGTTGTTTATGCAAATATAATATAATGCTAATGTCCTTCAAGGATTAATAGATACGTTTGACAGGAAACGACCATCAATAACATCCATGACATTATGATTATCCTAAGCAGCTGTTGAAATTCTAATCCCTTGATCATTTAGATGTGCTTTTCCGTCTACTGACAAAACTTTGAAATGCAGTGCAACATATAGCAATAAAAACTGATACGGATGTTTCTTGCACTTCCAACTATTAAAATTGAAGTCTGAATTATGTCATTTCTTTCAAATAGCTTTCAAAGGCAATCCACCAAAAGCTGAAAGTTTTGAAGAACAAACCTTGTTACCTATGAAGCCCATTACGCCAACACCAACTGTATCCACATTCAAATTCTGTATATGCTTTCGTAGGCTCCTACGAACCCATACGCTAAGAAAAACTCCTACCATTTGCTTGCTCACAATCCTCACATAAGATGGTTTTCTTTTCCGATTTATCAAAGCTTCAAGGTCTAGTTCCGCGAGTAGAGTTGCATCTGATTGTGTTCTATTTGGACCATTAGCATTCAACTTAAAAGAACTGTAAGTTTTAAAAGATTTAGAAGCTTTGAATGATTTCATAGATTTAAAGGAACCAGGTCTTTCTGAAACATGCTGGCCCAAAAGATCCAATGGTCGCTCTGGCCAGCAAAGACCAATTCTCTCTGTCCCACTAAGATTTTTTGTCAATTTTTTTGCAAACTGAGCATTTGATTCTCCTGCTTCTTCTTCTTTATCCTCATCTGGTCTGAAGCAATATAGCCTGTCTAGCCTCCTTGGAGAAGAAAATTGCCTTTCACACTCCTCATTGATCGGGTTCAAACTCCAACTTTTGTTCAAAACAGCTACATCATTTTTCACAATGGTCTCATCCCTGGCGACTCGTCCATCCTTGATATCAACAAAGTCACTGGACTCTTCATTTATTGGAAAAATTTCCTCCTCGCTACCACTGTCAGATTCAAAGGCGCTTTCTTCTTCTATATCAGGGGCATCTTCAGATGGTTTAAACCTTGATGGTGAAGGAGGATCACTAAAGGATTTAAACTTATTCACTGGTGGGACTTTATTCAGACTTTCGCGAATGATATCCTCCCAAACTGAAATGGGGCGAGTATCTTCAGCACCAAAGATATTGCCAGCGTTTAATGGTATAACTTCCTGAAATCTGTTTATGCAAATAGGGGTTGTTAATATAACTGAGAAGCCTAACAAAACACTAAAATATCAAATTAACTTCTGATGTCTGAGACTCTGAGTGATGCATGGGTGTACATGAGATTGGATTTTACCATCTAAAGGGACATGCATCCTCAATGAACTCATGAACCTGACGGTGAGGAAATTAGTTGTAGAACTGGACAGCAGATTTAACTTTTAATATCATTGGTAAAATACATGAACCACGTGAAGCAGTTTGGACCAAAAATTTAATAGCATCTCCTCAACTTTCGACATCAACAGAGAGTGGTTACTACCTTCCTCTCCCCTCCCACAAGAAAGAAAAACAAGAAAGCAGTGGCTGGTGACATGCCAGTGTAAAAATCATTCTGCTCGATTGTGCACTACATATGTTGTGTGAAGAGCAATGTACAACACTCTTTATGCATAAATTGCTCTTCTGGACATCACATACAAAGAGAGATATGTACCCAATCACATAGATGTCAGCAGGCTCATTAACATCCAACCAGCTATCAAGTTCAAGATCTTCTGAAGGAAATCTTCCAGCAACGTTCCATGTGCCAACGCATACCCTTGAAGCAACAAACTCGGTAAAGTTTACTGGCTAAACAAGTATAATGCTACAAGCCAATATGGAGACCGTATTTTTTGGAGCAAATAATCAAAGCAAAAGATGCATACTTAATTTCCTTCGTGTTAATGTACTGCGCCCTAAATGTTTCTGACTTTCGTCTTCTTATCCTGGGAAGAGCATCTGAGACACAGAAGATAAAAAACAATATAACCAAGTATAGAAATGAAAGTAGGATTGAAGTAATTAGGTAAGAGAATAGTGGTACCATTCAAGACGACGTACCAAAGAATCCAGATTCATGAATAACAATTTTAACAAGTTTACCCCTTGATTCTTTGCATGTAAATGTGAATATTCAACAAGCCATTACATCGTATTTTTGGAATCCTTCTATTTCACCATTTCCCTTAAACATTAAATTCAGAAAACTTGCACCAATAAAATCCTTTATAAAATCTTGATTAGTACTCCCTTTGTCCCATTCTATGTGAAACATCTACGATCTGTGAATCAAACATCACTCTTTTTTCGGGAATCTTTAGTAGTCCAGTTGGTTTGCTACCTAAACTTTCACCTTGTTGATGAAGATTTGATTCCCCACCTTGTAATTTCCTCCCCATTTCCCCTTATCATCCCCTCAAGTATAAAAAAGTTAAAAACAGAAAAACTTCTTTGCACTAAAATTATTTCATATACTTTTACATATTAGTACCTATTAAAAAGTGAGACTACCACATGTACATTTTACATTGGAAAGATTAATAAATCCATGCAGTCTACACTGAAAATACATAAAGACTCTACCCCTTCCAACTAGAAAATCACCAAAAAAGTGTCTAAAAACCTACCAACTCAGAAAATTGAACATTTTGTATATAATTGGAAATAAATTGAGCAAAAAACAATTCTAATACCGTTGATATCAACTTGGCTGCCTTTGGCATGGTTCAACCGCGACTGCCTCGGCCAGACACAGAGTTCTACAACACAAAACCAGACAGCAGAATTAGCAAATCTAAGAATTCAACTTGTTACAAAAAGAAGAGATGAAATTGAACACAGTACCGTTGAACACAATAATACACATAAAAAAAAAGCTTAAGAAGAAAAAGACGAAACTCACCTTGTTCGGGGTCGGAACCGGAGCCGGAATCAGAATCAGGGTCAGCACTATAATCGGAATCCTTAGCACTAATATGGAGCCATTTGCGCATCACCACTCGCGGCCAAAAAAGCTGTAGGCACGTGCAACCGAAACACAATATTTCAGCCCAACTTCTCTGCAATTCTTCATCAGTGAATTAAGGAACCAAAAAATAACAGGAAAAAAAAAATAAGGAAGAAATTTGTAATTACCTGAGTTTGATGATGTTGCCTTGAGCCGTGTTTCATATTTTTTTTTTTTTTGGGAGATTCAAAGGAAAAAGGCTATGGAGGAGAATAAGGGCTAGCGCCAAAAAAAATAGAAGAGAATTAGTTGAAAAGTTTTAGTGAAAAGAGCTTTGAATTGAAGTGAAGAAGAAGAAGAAAGAAGAAAAATGCGGAATGGGTTAACGAGTAACCACCACTATCTGGAGTCGTGGAAATTGCAACGGTATTGAGCTGTATAACAAGTGACTTATTTTCTTTTTTAAAATAGCACATTTTGTTTTTTTATTGTTTTTTGTTGGGTGGAGGGTTTTGACTGTCCGATTAGGGATAACGGAGATTAATTCAATTAACATAATTTTATGGGGTAATTAAATAAGTAAGGAAGGTTCGAGGAGATTAATTTAATTAAGAATACTTGTGGCTTAAAATGGTTGTGACATCGAATTGGGATTTGATTAATGATTAACTCAAAATCATCAACGTCGGCGTGATATGTTAAACTCATAACATTGAGACGTGGTGGTAAAGCAGAAATTTGTTTTTATTTTGTTATATTACTTTATTTTCTTTTTGGCCCGTCTGAACCCTTTCTAAATTTAAAAATAATTTAACTTAAACTTTTAATTCTGCCATTAATGAAGACATGTTTATAACTATAAGTTTCAAAGAATTATAATCATACAAGTATTTTGACTTGTTTATGACTAAAAATTTCAAAAGTCAATCATTTTTTTCTTAATTTTTGTATTCAAAGTATCTAGTAGTGGTCCATTCTACTTTGAGCTATCACTAGTTAAGTTATCAAGTTAACATAGTGAGATATCACTAGTTAAGTAATCAAATAAAAATATTGATGAGTGAAGTTAAAGTCGTTAAAAATAAAGTATATTTATTAAATTTAGGTAATAACACAACGTAATGAGAAAAAGTGTATTGAGGAAAGAGAATTGTCTTAATTAAAGCACCAATAGACTTTCTTGACCACCGATATAAGTGAACAGCTGTTGGAAGATGTTGCGGCACAATTTAGGCAAGATTACCATACTTATTTGCTCAAGCTTCAAACATCAATTTATTTTTAAAAATATTTTTAGGAGAAATAATTTATTTTTGGCTAAATAATTTAAAAATTATTTTAAACGACAATTAATGTTTAAATAAACTTTTAAAAAATAATTTTAACTGTATTTTTTCAAAAGTAATTTAAGAAGAAATTATTTTTAAGTATAAATATATACCACGATTTATAACATAAATTATTATACAACTAAATTTGTCCCAAAAGGAAAAGGTCGGGATATATGTCCAATTATTCTTTAGATATTAAGTAAACTCATAATTGAAGTGGTCCTTTGACTTTACGAAGTGCACATGACTACTAGTGCCACTTGCCCAAATGCAAAGAGCATTCTTTTTGTTACAAAAAACGGTTGTGATAGAATGATAAGTACTCCTTAATCCTTAACCAGAGGTTTCAAGTTCAAATCTCGAAGTATGGAGTCACCTTTGTTAGGAAACGCTTTACTCCCCAATATGGGACTTCCGACGCGAATCCGATAGAGTTGGGTCCCAATATAGGTACCGGACATTAGTGGCAGAACCGGACACGGACACCAGGTGAAAAATCAAAAGAAAGAGCATTCTTTTTGTTTTTCCTTTGTGTTCTTTCTCTTTCCTTTTGATGTTTTCCGCCTATCCATTTGCCCTAAAATAATAATAAAGATGTTTTCCTACTCATTATGCAATTTTGTCTCGCTGAAAAGAATGGTTAGTGATGATTTTAAAATCGAAAGTAACTAGAATAATGTCTTGGTTCAATAAAAAGGGACTGAAGATATATAAAATATAGCTATAACAGGGAAAAAAACAAAAATTACTTATTGTATTTGTCAAGTTACTAATTTTACTTTTTTCCGGATAACACTTATATTTAATTTTTAAGTTACTAGTATAAAAGAAATTTACACGTTACTATATAGAGATAAAAGTCATTTGGCACAAAAAAAAGAGGATAATATGGTTCCCAAATCTAGAACAGAAAGTTATCTCATAAATGTCTTTGTTCCCTCTGTAGAGATAAGATATGTTTCCAGTAGCTTAATCTATAGCTGAATATACAATGGCCCTAATGTGATACAGTAACATGTTAATCTGACTTAAACCCGTTAACTTAAAAATTAAAATTAAAAGGATTTAGCTTATGTATATGTTACTATGTATATATATATATATATATATATATATATATAGTAAGACTTTTTTAACATCTCGATCATGCATGAATTCAGAGACGGACTCAGAATTTTTGCGCGACAGGGGCATATTATTCTGTTCAACTAGTATCCTCTAAATACTTTTAGTGTTCAGGATATCAACTGCTTTAAATTAACCATTTTCAAGGTATATACGTTTATATATACAGAATTTCGGCCGAAGTTTACGGGATCCGATAACCCCTCACCCATACAGATGATTCCGCCTTCGCATGGAACCAATTATAACGCACTAATTAAACGAATTTAATGGTTACATAAGAGTACAAGTTTGACACGTTGACAACACGAACATCACAATGTGTTTATTAATAGCCATTTTCTCAAGTAAAGATATTTAAATAAAAAATTTAAAAGTTTTTATATCGACTTTATAAAGTGATAGCAAGTTTAAGTAGCCAGAAAGGCATGATATACATGAACAAACCATCTGCCATGCTGGCTAAAAGTAACTTTTCCTTCAATAAAAGCCACAAAGAATACACTTTTTTGGCTAAAAGACAAAGACAAGTTCGGTGGCCCATTTCATCATCCTAACCATAAAACACTATTTTATGGATATTGTATCAATACATTTGACATATAATTTGATCAAACAGATCACAACTATGGTTTAAAACTCAAGGACAAAATAATAGGCAACAACGTTTAATGTAGGAACGGTATTTTGAACAAGTTGCCTCCTAGAGAAGTACTACCTCCCGTTTAAAATAAGTAATTTTTTAGTTATTTTTTTTACGTATATTAAAAAATTTATCTTTTAACATTAATTAGTAATAAAATTGATTATTTTAATCTTTAATGTCTCTTCACATAAACACTCCTAACATATACTCCAACATTATTTACTCCAAAAGTATTGTAAAAAAAAAAATAATTAATTCATTCTTGAAATCTAAATAAAATACTTATTTTGAACCATAAAAAAAGGCCAAAAAATACTTATTATGGACCGGAAGAAATACTTATTTACTAATGCCGACAGGTAGGCAGAACAGAGTCGGCACCATTTCGATGAGTACGTTAAAGACAAGATTTAAACTCCATGCGTTCAACAATAAATTTTTTGACGTTGTAACTTATTATGTTTTTTAAAGTTTTGGGTTCAAATTTACTATTTTTATCTCATTCATCTTTTTACTTTATTTTATTTTATTTTATAAGTATATTTTAGGTCATCATAAAAGGAGGAGGAAGGGGCAGCACCATTATCAGCCATAATAAAATCAATGTTACACTGAACACCCCCCACCCCCCCCCCCCTTCTTCTCCCTGCCCATTATACTAATTAGTGCTAAAGAAAAATGAGAAGTAACAAGCCAAACATAATCCAATAGTTAAGATGGCATAATAACGAGTAATGTTAAAAAGGTTATGAAAGAAGTTTGAGTAAAACAAAATTATGGTTTCGAGTAACTGTATCATTTTTAAACTTTATGAGAGCAATACGTGTTTTTTATTTCCCTTTTGGGAAGTTGCCTCAATTTTTTAGCCAAACAAATCTTATCCTGAAAATTAAAAATGAAAAATTTCACATAATTTTCCACAAGCAAATAGATTTTGGTAGCCAAAAAAAGATAGAAAAAGAAAGGAATTAAGAAGAATATTATTTGTAGTAGTATATATTTTAAAGCTGATGATTCAGCTAAAGTGCAGATAAGCTAATGAATAATTAGTAGTTCTAATCTTTTAGCTTTTGGAATCATAAGCAAGAAAAGACACACATTAATCTTGATTAGGAACAACCAGTTGAAAACAAAAACATAAGTAGTACAAAAGTAAAACAAGAACTGCACGAATATCAGATACTGATAAAGAAAAAACTTTTTATTATGTTCCTAGTACAGTTTCAAAAGCAAGATATTTAATTAAATTAGAAGAATCAGATTAACTTTAACCAATCAGAAGCATAATTAAGCAGCAAACCCAAGATTATTTAATTTATCCGTGACTTTTTTCACTTTGTACATAAAGACAGAACATACCTTTTTCTCATAAAATTGGATTTTCTGTATCTATCTTTTTTTCTTTGTTTCTTCAATGGCTTTTCTGCATCTGGACTTTAAGCTTTGGGAGTGGCTGAAAAAAAAACAAATAGACTGAGATGTAGAAAAATGTGAAGTTATTATGGACCTGTGTGTATCATTATTTATAGATCAGATCGTCAAACATCGTCAAGACACTTGTCCCATTATTTTCCGTTGGTGTAAAATAATAATCTTTTCTTTTTATTAAATAATGTAATACTATACTATTGCTTTTGCTTCTTTTTCTCGTTTTAAAGTACATGATGACGATGGCTACCAATAGTGTTACAAGTTTGCCTAATCCCTCTATCCTAATTTGGCACCATTCAATTGCACAAGGAATTTTAAAAATTATATGGGTACAATCAAATTTCTCTATAACACCATTTAAATATTAGCTGTTATAGATAAAACTTATCAAAAATTAATTTTTTTTATGTCACATATAAAAGATAAGAAAATTCTTCAAATTTAAAATCTCAGAAGATATGCATTTCACTAGGAATAAATTGAAGAAAGCTAATACAATATTAATAAATTCATTAACAACTTGTTTGGATGATTGTTACATATCGTTTTATAATGTATCGTATCGTATCGTATCGTATCGTATCGTATCGTATCGTATTGTATTGTATTGTATTATACTGTATCGTTTGATAAATACAATGCTTGGATAGACTGTGTCGTTTGTCGTCGTTTCATGATATCACGCACCAACAATATGAAGAATAAACTTTCAATATTATAAAAATAATTATGATATAGGGTAAAATTACGATATAAAAAGGTAGGATAAATGATATAATAAAATTATTTAACAATAATTAAGGGTGAGATTGAGAGAGAAAGATAAGGTAACGACACGGCCACACCAAATCGGTCGTTACATAAAGTGACAGATTTCGTCGTTACGTAACGACAGAATTAACGATACGATACAATAAAATTTAAGAAACAATCAAAACAAACATCGTATTTAAAGTAACAATTCGATACAATACAATATATAACAACCATCTAAATAAGTTGTAACTAAACGTACAAAGAACTTTAAGGCACACATTTTAAAGCTATTAGAAAAATAAATTCTTTCAAGATTGATGGAAGAGCTTTATAATTGTTGTTGTTTCGTAGATTTCATTATCTTACTAGCGATATAACGCTTGAATTGACGAAGATCCGTGTCCAAATTTTCAGCGAAAAGGTATCTAATGAAAAATATATCATGTGTAGATCTTCAAATCTTGTGTCTTATGCAAGATAGAAACTTTGTTCAATGAAAAAGATTGTGTGCATATTTTTTGAGTTGTTATTAGTAATCTTAAAGATTCTATATAGTTATTATAGAGAGATAATTTTACAAAGAACGTTCTACTATAAATATGGTTGCTATTATAGGTAAAAATCTGTTAATGAGAGGTAAAACATAACTTAAAAAATCTGTTCTAAGGAAAACTTGGCTTTTATAGTGAATGACTATTATATAGGAATGCTGCTATAGAGAGGTCTAACTGTATTTGGACCCACTAAATAATATACTGATCACGCCCAACTATGCCTTATAAAAAGGATTAAGCGGTCGTTGTAAATATATTCCGGTTAACAAGTTCGGAGTCGAATCCCATAGGAAATTAACCTACTAAACACAGCTACTAGACTCGCACAAATTCACTCAATCAATCTCCAGAAATATTAAATAACAAATTGGATGTTTACTAACTAAAGATCAAGTAATAAAAAGGCATTAATTAATAACTAACTATGAAAAGGTTGTAGACAAGATCTGGAATGATCTAAGATTAAGATTTTCCCTATTGTTGGAATCCTTTCCGCAACGTTTCCTGTAAATTTACCAAAGTTTTCTCTACCGATCATGAGTACTCTGAGTGTTGTAATTCTCTTTCGAGTAAATACCATAATTTACTAGATATATTCTTCCGAACTACGCTAGCTGGCACTAAGTTATGGCTCACTCGGATCGCACCAAGGTTTCGTTATTCCTAATCCCACCTTTAAACCCTTCGTATTGATCCCTCACATATGTTAGGAGTGATGTTGTTTAAAAACCACCTAAATATGCACTCTCTTCCGAGCAATACACACTAAATAAGCACAATCGATTGAGAGCTCTTCAATCAACCACAATATAAACGTAGTTGAACAAATATAGAAAAAGCTACGACAAATCTATATTAAAACGTAACAGGAAAATCATCCTCCAATAGATTCCATCAATACTCTAGATTAGAAGTTTAGCCATTCATACTCATAGCAACAATTTCCTAAGTATTTTTCATAAATAAATTACAAAGTAAAGATGAAGAAATGTAGAAATAGATGATTCTTTCCCCCAACAATTGTTCCACGAGCTATTCTTGCCTCCGATCACAAAAAAAACTCTTTCAAAAGTGGTGTTTAATGCCTGTTTTTATGTGTAGGAGAAGACCTAAACAACATAACCCAAGTCCAAGTCCAACAAGGAGACGAAATAAGCCTTCAAAATCCGGATCAAGCTCGCGAAGGACCTCGCCTCGCCAGGGTTAACGCGAGCTTCACCTCGCCTTAGACCGTGCTGCGCGAGGCCTGCTGCGTCCTCAACCTCGCCATACCTCTCGCACCACGCGCTTCCACGCGAGCTCAATAGCTCGCCTCGCCTGCTCTAACGCGAGCCTCTGGGCTTGCTTCGCCTGCTGCTTCAATTTTCCTCTGCTAAACTCTTTCTTTCTTCTTTCCTACTGTTTTCGAGCATGATTTATACTTTAAATATTCCTTTTGCTTTAATTTAATATCCAATGTACCTACATATAAAATAGACTCCATTACGCGCCAATAAAGTATAGTTTAGCATTAAGACACCTAAAATATAAGGTAAAAAAGTACTAAAATATGGAATTATAGCCAAACATCACTACCCCACATTTAAACATTGCTCGTCCTCGAGAAATCAAACTACACTTTATAGGCACGACCTTTTTAAGAAATTCTCTTACTCGTCACTGTGAACAACTATTTTTTGACCACACCCAAATTCTATACTATTTTTTTGCTACAAATATTAA
>ML306965.1:24423-55051 GCA_005239505.1 Nicotiana paniculata | reverse complement strand
ATACCGAATTAATTCGGTTCGGTTCGGAATTCGGTTTTTCGGATTTTATGCCCACCCCTAGTATCGGAGGTAGCGGTAAGTGGAGTCCTGGTCCAGGAAGGACAAGGTACGCGATTTCCAATTTATTATGTCAGCAAGACTCTAGGTCAGAGAGAAACTAGGTACCCTCACCCAGAAAAATTGGCGCTCGCTTTGCTAAGCGCCTCTAGACAACTGAAATCATATTTGCAATGCCATCCCATATGTGATGTGACAGCTGGTACCATTGCAAAATATTAAGCATAAACCCGAACTCTCGCACGATTGGACAAATAGGTCATGGAAATCAGTGGGTACGATATTGAATATCGACCTTGGACAGCCATTGAATCTCAAATTTTGGTAGATTTCATGGCCGACTTTATGTCGGCCCTAATACCCGAGGTCGAAACAGAGTTGTTGGTAAACTCGGGTACGTCTTCTGTAATATGGACCCTCTTTACGGATGGCGCCTCGAACGCAAAAGGGTCCGGACTTGGCATCATATTGAAGCCACCAACATGCAATGTAATTAGACAATCTATTAGTACCCTGAAATTGACTAACAATGAGGCCAATATGAGGCTATGGTTGTAGGTCTCGAACTATCCAAAGGCTTGGGGGTGGAGGTTATCGAAGCTAAGTGTGAATACCTCCTCGTGGTAAACCAAGTTAATGGAACATTCAAGGTCAGAGAAGAACGAATGCAAAGATACTTGGATAAGTTGCAGGTAACATTACATCGGTTCAAGGAGTGGACTTTACAACACTTACCTCGAGACCAAAACAGTGAGGTCGATGCCCTTGCTAAATTAAGGTCGTCGTTCGAGGATAATGAGCTCAACTCGGGGGTAGTCGTGCAACTCATGAGATTGGTTGTCGAAGAAGGTCATGTCGAGATAAACTCTATGAGCCTGACTTGGGATTGGAGAAACAAATATGAAGAATATCTGAATACTGGAAAACTGCCACCGGATCCAAAAGAATCGAGGGTCCTGCGTTCGAAGGCAGCCCGATTTAACTTGTCTGAAGACGGAACCTTGTTTGGAAGAACGTTCGATGGTCCACTAGCAATATGTTTAGGACTAGGAGATACCGATTACGTCCTGAGGAAAGTTCATGAGGGCACTTATGGAAATCATTCTGGCGCTGAATCATCAGTTCGGAAGGTAATCATAGTCGGTTACTACTGGATCGACATGGAAAATGATGCAAAGGAGTTCGTGCAAAAATGTGATGGGTGCCAAAGACACGCTCTGATGATTCATCAACCCAAGGAGATGTTGCATTCGGTTTCGTCACCATGGCCGTTCATGAAGTGGGGAATGGACATCGTCGGCCCCCTTCCATGGGCACCCAATAAGGCTCAATTTATATTGCTTATGGCTGACTATTTTTCTAAGTGGGTGGAAGCCAAGGCGTAGGAGAAGGTCAGGGAGAAGGAAGTCATCAATTTCATTTGGGACCACATCATATGTCAGTTCGGAATGCCGGCCGAGATCGTATGCGATAATGGGAAAGAATTCATCGGTATCAAAGTAACCAAATTTCTTGAAGACCATGGGATCAAAAGGATCCTGTCAATACCCTACCAACCTAGTGGGAATGGACAAGCAGAATCGACAACCAAGACCATAATACAAAACCTCAAAAGAGGTTAACCGATGCCAAAGGAAAATGAAAGTAAATCCTGCCCGAAGTCTTATGGGCATATCCTAAGACCTCAAAATCCAGCACAGGGACCACCCCGTTTTCACAGGTTTACGGGGCCGAAGCTCTAATACTGGTCGAAGTCGGAGAACCAAATCTCATGTTCAGTTACGCAACTAAGGAATCAAATGACGAGGACAATACGATCCTGGAGATATTAGATGAAAGGCGCGAAGCCGCTCTCGTCCGGTTGGCTTCCCGAAAGCAACGGATCGAGAGATATTACAACTGAAGGGCTAACCTTTGACACTTCAATGTCTGGGACTTAGTGTTAAGGAAGGTCACGCTGAGCACCTGAAAACCCGAACAAAGGGAAGTTGGGGCCGGACTAGGAAGGGCCATATCAAATTATTAAAATCACCGGAAAGGGGTCCTACAAACTCGGAACAATGAACGGCGAATACCAACCGAGCAACTAGAATATAACTCACTTGAAACGATATTACTGCTAGGGTACGGCCCTATTCATTTTCTTTTACTTACATTTTGAACTAATGCTTGCAGGTAACCAACAAGGAGTGGTACAATTTTTTTTGCAAGAAAGCACGCGTTGCACTCTTTTTCCCTTGAACTGGTTTTGTCCCAAATGGGTTTTCCTGCAAGGTCTTTAACGAGGCAACATCAGATCGTGCTAACATATAATTGAATATTGGTCATGAATCGGTGTCAAATATCACATTAACAGTATCCGAGGCTTCACTATAATCAACCTCGAATACTGGGGGCATTGCCCTCGGATATCAACATTAGCAAGGAAAGAAACTATATGGTTGAATAGTCTCGGCACGATCGAAAGGATTTATTATAAGAAGTCTCTTCCTTGCGGATAAATATCGTGTCTTTTAAAAATTTTCTTACATTTCTTAAGGAATTTCCTACATCTGATACCCTAAAGGTATCGAGCAAAAGGGCCACCTTAATCTGAGTTCATCAATCACTCTCACTCGGGGACTACCGTCCGAAAACAAGATCGGATGGTTCGAGCTATCACAGCTCGGGGGCAAAAGACCTATTAGGCAACGCTAGAATTTTAAAGGCTACAACCACCCTTACTCGGGGACTGTTATGTTAGGCAAGCCCGGATAACTCGGATAGCGAGCCCACTGGGCAACACCCGAACTAAAAAGGCTATGATCATATTAACACGGCTCAGAGACATCCGAGAACCGTAACAAAACAACAAGGCCTTAAAATTTCTTAACCGGTTCTAAAAGCTACCTCGGCAAGCTATAATCTAAAAACGGATAAGTATTTTGGGAAAATTTTTTGGTCACTCCGAACCCCCTGGATGCCTTAAAACAAAATAATGTTGAAAGCAAGGCTTGTTCGAACCTCCGAGCACAACCTAACTATTTCATGCTAAGTCATTTTAATCTTTGCAAATATAAATGACAAAGCAAAGGAAAAAACTCAGAAATTTCTGAAGGAAAAAAAGCTTTATATATATATCAAAAGATTTTTACAACGGCCAAAACAGCCTCGCTACAAATTTTTGCAAAGGCCAAACGGCCTCGACCAAAAGGTAATACAAAAAAGAAATAACAAAAACATTTGCAAAGAGCCTAAGTGGCCTGGTCTTTTCCGGGGGCTGCCTCATCACCCTCGGGGTCTTCTCCGCCCTCGGATCCACTTAAACCCTCAGAATCATCATCATCCTCGGGATAAACCAACTTTTTGGCCTCTTCTTCGAGCTCCTTGGCACTCTCAATTTTGGTCGATAGGTCGAAGCCCCGAGCATGAATTTCCTCGAGAGCCTCCCTTCGGGATTGCCGCTTAGCATGCTCGACGATATCCTTTTCTTGAACCTGGTCCGCCTCATCATCGTCCTTCTAAATGGCCAACATCTCGTTGGAATCGACTTTAACTACCTTGGCTTCCGACTTGGCCGTCTCAAGCTCCTTGGACAAATTTTCTCGATCAGAGACGGCCGAATTTAGCTGGGACCGGAGATCCTCGATCTTTTTGGCCTGCACCAAGGCATTTTCCTTTTCAGCACGAAGTTGGACCACAGCCGAAGCCAATTGTGCCCGGGAAGTCTCCTTTTCCGAGGCCAAGCGGTCCATGTTGTGTTTCCATTCTTCGGCCTCGGCCTTTACCGCATCCACCTCTTCCTGGAGCTGCTCGATTTGATCAAAGCTTCTTTTGGACCTACGGATTCGGACCATTAGCCACCGTGTCTGACCCATTGTCAATAACCTCAAATACTCTTCTTACCTGCTCGACCTGGTCAGCATGCTCCTTCCGAGAAACCTCTAGCTCAGCTTGGAGTTTCTTAACCTCCCCCTCGCGTTGCTCGCTGAGAAGTTTGTAAGCATCCCTCCGACCTAGTTGCAATCTTTTTTTACTGTAGGGAGAATTTCTTCTGTGATCAAGCAAATGTACCTCGAGACCTTCTCACACCGGCCCCGTATGGGTCAAGTTTTTTCAATCGTAAAATCGGCACTCACCGATCACGCGCCAGAAATGAACGTGCTAAGAGGAGGTTCTGCCGCTGGTTCCTCGTCGGCCGGCCGTAATGTAGAAGTAGTTTCTTTTTGGGAACTGTTTTTGAAGTGTTCGCCATTTCTTATAAATAGAGGGTAAAAGATGAAAAAGAGGAAATTAAAGGGATACCCTTGATGGTTTGGAATGAAGACAAGCGAAAACCCTTACAAAGATCTCAAGAAATCAGGATACATATGCTAGAAAATGTGGAGATCTCTAAGGAACATGAGTAAAAAAGGTTTGGATGTAAAGTTTGAATGAATGAGAGTGGCCGACCAGCAACTGACAAGCATTTAATGCCATTAAGACGTGACTGACGAGATGTTTCGTTCAGTTTGTTGTTTCTGACACGGAGTATCGAGGTGAGAATCGGAAGCTCATATCATTTCTCATCGTTTACTCTCCGAAAAATGAGGGAACTATCTGTATACGGTCGAAATCAGGCTCCTCTACTACATGATAGATCGGGCCTTGAACGTGAGGGATGAAGATCGACCCCGAGTCCCATCGAACCAGAACACGAGGTTAGAATGTCCGTCCTCGAGAACATTGATCCATGATCCCGGAATCGACCTTGACCCCGAACGAGCTCAAGGATACATTGCCAGTATGACCAACAGAAGACCGAAATAACAGAAGGCCGAAATATCCGTGACCGGTCGGGTATTACAGTGGGAATCTCGGCACGTATCAGTAAGGAATCGACAAATCAACAAATCAGGAGAGTTTTACCTTTTATAGAATTGTACCTACAGTAGGAATCCCGTACTATATAAAGGGGGTCTGATTACTTGTAAAACACGTTGTAACAATCATTGAGAAGTAATATATTGTTATTTTCTCTTTAAGTTCATATTCAACTGTGTCTTTATATTGACCGAAGTGCATTCTGTTTAAGGGTGGCCCTTCCCCCAAGGTTGTGACTGTTTAAATCGTATGGTTTGGATTTACATTATCATACTTTATTTCAATTGCAATTTAACATATCTCTTTGTGTCAATATAATCCACGTATTCTTAAACCACTTACAAATTCAATTGTTATTCGATTTTGAGGGTAAACAAATATTTTGTATGGTAAACAAATAAAAATATTATTTTGTAAAAAAAAATATTTGTCAAGTAAATATTATTGACTTGGCACTGAGTTATTTAAGACAAAGAAAGATGTGCAAAATTTCTTAAGTTGAATGATCGTTTATAAGTGATTTTAGTGCTTTTTGCTGCAACTGAGCCTCCATATTATTTGAGCTCATAAACTACTTATACTAGAAGATGAAAAGATATTCGCACTCACCATAATCATGATTGATCCAAACTTCTTCAGGATATTATAGGAAGGATATAAGTATGAAAACTTGATTAAAAAAATGAAATTGATAGATCTTTGAAAATGGACAGGACAAATAACAATGAATAAATAGAAAAGATATCTTCTCCAATGTTCTACTAGTGATCCTAAACTTAGCTTTCAGAAATGTCCTCATCTTCAAGTTTACTTAACCAACGATTAAAAACAAATAAATAAAGCTGTAAACAGCTGGATCATCTAAACCAGATCAATATAGTGAGTAGTATTTTAATAAGAAATTCATTGAAAAATACTATTTTAAAAAAGACATAAAAAAACTAGAAAACGTTGTTTGGAAGGAATAGTTGGAATATGTTGTAATGTTGGACAGAATAATCCTTATCATCTAACAAAATCACTTCAACGTCCCTTCACCTTCACCAACGATGTCCCACCAGCTCGTGAAAAGACAAATGAAGAGAGTATTAAAGATAAATGTCCTTTTATAATATTAATTTTTTTCGTTTGTTACCACTTGGTGTCAATTAACTTATGTTTTCTTATAGGACAAATATATAGACAACCTTATAAACTTTAATATATTTGTGTATTTAATGAACTTTTTATCGCAAATATATTAGAGCAAAAGTTGTTAGGGTTTTGCCATATTTTATTTTTTAGCATATCTGGATTTTATCTTTTCTTAAAGAAAGGACAAAGCATTTAGTATAATTGATTGTATTTTTTCTAAAAGTAAAATATAAATTTTTTTCATATTATTTTTCGGAACAAAATTATTTTATTTTTATCAATTGACGATCCATTCTTCTCATATTGTAGTATTCAAAATATAGTCATTAAAGACTCTTGTTTAAAGGGAGATTTTTCTCTCAATAGTTCTTATACTGTCGCGTTTTACACGTGTAGCTATATCAATAAAAACAAAAGTTTACAAAGTAATATAAACAATATTCAAAAAATATTTTTGAGTTATAAAATGAAAAATAACAAAAATAGATGTTTCTAAATTATGAATGTTAGTCACTTTGGATCAGCTACAAAACTCAGGCTTTAAACTGAAATAACAAATTCTGCACCAAAGAATAGTTACTCGATTAAAATCTTTCTAACTAATTATCAATTCAATACAGCCGTGTCCATTTTAATATCCATGACTTATTGAGAATTACCTTTGTTGCTTTGAATTGGTTCTTTGCTAAATATCAATGGTAGAACTTCGACCAAATAGTTAATTCTAAGCAGATGAATAATTTGAAAATTCCTTTTGGTTTTTAAATGCAATCAATCATATTTATTGATCAAGTATGAATCATAAACCATCTAACTGATTTTGTCGATCAGTCTAGAATTTGGCATCTAATAGCTACTTAAATACAATAAACTAAGGTAACATTATTTATATAAATTTGATTTGAAATACAAAAGCCACAAATATCTAAAAGCAAATATACTCTGTTTGTATATTCATATTTTTAAGTACGAAGTGTTAATTCTTAGTTTTAATGATGAAAAATAATATAATCACTTTTGGTGTAGGGACTCAAGAAATACATTAAAGGAACTAGAATAGATCAAGGAAATCAATCAGGATCAAAAGTGCAAAAGGAAAATCATAGATTGACGGAAGAAGTACGTTGTAAAAGGAAGAGCAGAGATAGATTGACGGAAGAAATCAATCAGAGATTGATAGAATTTATCGAGGACAAGGAACCAACGATAAAAAGGGAAGAAGCGCTGAAGATCCGGCAAGAATAATCAATCAGAAGGTATTACTGGAAGGTCCCAGATTCAAGGGAAACATAATCACAGAGAATCAGCGAATCCCACGGATATCAAGACTCAGAGATGAAAGGCTCGTCAAAGTCCACACATCAAGGAAGATTAACGGAAATTAACTTTATTCTTGAAAGAATCAATCTGTGATTCTTTTCAAGGATCAACTCTCTTGGGTTTGCAATCTCTCAAGATTCTTGAAAGCCTCCTGGAAAGTATATATACGTTCGCTCTGGACTTGAAGAAACATACTTAGATCAAACCATCTACCCTCTTTTTGTTCTACTTCAAACAAGCATTGTTGTGTAACTAGAGAGAAGAGAAAGAGAGATAATCATTAGTGAGGCATTGTATCAAGAGAAGAAAAGAGACATAGAGACTAAGCAGTTGGTGTAAAACTACACCATTCCTTCAGTACTCAAGAAACATCGATCACTGAAAGAGAACACTCTTGCAACCCAAAGGGGCAGGACTAGGATTCACATTGAATCCGAACCGGTATAAAAATACTAATATCTTTAATTCATGCACTTTAATTCTACATTTATTATTATGTCGCTGTTATTTCTAGTCGATTAATTGATAACTTGTCGATTACTGATAACACTTTTTAAAATAAGTAATTCACCCCCTCTTGTACTTTCCGTAAGAGAGTTGCTAATTATGACTCACAACTGAAAAATGACCCATCTTGAGAAATTAGCAGAGAATAAATTAGAATGAGATGTAACATAGGAAATGTAATCAACTGAAAGTTAATGTCTAAAACTCATATGTACGTACTAATATATTAATGAATGTGCTGTATTTTATTTATTTATTATTATTATTGTTGTTGTTGTTGTTTTTAATTTTTTGTTGTTATTATTATTTATTGCAATCTATACTTTTATTATTGTACAACAATTATGTTAAAGGAATATTGTCATACTAAAAGGTAAAAATGTCGGATCAAATATTATAAGAATACATTAGACACTTTTGATTCCGTACTTTTATAGTAAAATAGTAATAAACCAAATAATTCTACCAAAAAATAATATTAATCCATATAAAATAACACGTTAGCTCCAAAAGATATATAAAAACAGGAAACATCAACTTATAAAAAAAAAAACCTAAGCATTCTTATTATCCATGTAATCTTGATAGAAGACATTATTATATTATGGATCTCTGGATAGAGAAAGTATACCCGCGAATGGTCAACATTAAATTGTTGACTGACTGAAATTTCTTTCAAACAAATATCTGCACAAGGTTGTTTTGTGTGATCCCTTCCCTCAAATGCTTCGAACCTAATTTGCCAAATACCAGCAATCACTCAAATATGGTATACTAGACTCTATGTTCGTGCCGTAGCACGAAATATCTTGTGTCAAAAATAATAAACTTTCGATCTTGTATCGATCTAATCAAGCGGCTTCGCTCCATTACAACTTGCTTCAGTAGTTGTTAATATAAGTCTAATTATCGACATGTGTTTTTGTAAATTCAAAAGATTGAAACTTGATTTGGTTTATTATCTATTATTCGGCCTAAATCTCTTTTAATGATAAGATTTTTTTTTTTTAAAAGTTAAAATATGTGCTGATACCCATCACCATCATGTCTTGTATTCCCATGAAATCAAAAAGCATCCCGTTGATCTCTTTTAATTATTTTTATCAGTTCTTCATCTTGATAAAACATGATTAATTTTTAATTTCAGACAAAAAAATTTTTATTAAACTAAAAAAAGGGTTAAAATACGTGCTACAAGAGACCTGTCAGCATTATATCTTCTCTTCCTATAAAAGCAAAAAGCTTTCCATTGATCTCTTTTAATTACTTTTATCAATTCTTTATCTTGATAAAATATGATTATTTTTTAATTTTAGAGAATAAAAGCTTATCAAATATAAATTACTTGAGAAATCTTAAATAAGTCAATGACGATAAAAGATCACTACTTCGTAGGTTGTTATAGCAATTAATATAAAAAGTTCAAAATGATAATGTCCCGGAGAATTTTGACAAATATCAGTTTTGCAGGTTCGATGTTTATGTAGTTTAAATCGGGAAGGAACCATTCTCGGGTTATTTACATATTTATTCTTAATTAAAAGTCGACTAATGTTTCAAGAATATTTTTAGATAATAAATTTTATCAAACAAACTACTTGAGAAAATGTCAGTAACAAAGAATGAAAAAAAGATCAATGCTTCGTCTATTGTCACACCAATTAATATAATCCAAACTCAAGGTTAAAAGGAATAGTCCAAACCAACAAAGTCTCAAAACAATTTTACCTAAAAGCAACTTTGTAGGTCGGCGTATGTGCAGTTTAAATCGAAAAAGAATTTTAGTCTTGTATAATTTATAATTATATCCTTAAATTGTAAAAATATTGAAGGTCATAAAAGTCGATTAATATTTTGAGAATATTTTAGTCGTTCAACATTTAGTATAAATTATTCGTGCTTTTATAATAATATAGATAGATATAGATAGATAGATACAAATGAATTAGTTTTCTCGTATATTCCCTTATAATATATTTTTATTCTTTTTTCTGATTTATCGTTTTCAAAAAATGTTTTATTAGTATGCATATGACGCCTTAAAAAGCTACTGAACCGAACGCATCTAGGTTTCTAGCTCCGCCCTGTATCTTTATTAGACCTGATCGTGATCCTCCTCACTGATCTCAATTCCCCTCCACTGTAGTGTGACATCTATCGACTTAAGGCCAAGGTGTGAGGATATCTGGCCAAATTCTTCATTTTCTACGCGAAGAACAAGTACAACCAGTGCTTTAAAATGCGTTTTTGGGGCGAGCCCCGGGGCAATACGCACCAAAAACGCCTTTGGACAATGGTGTGGGGCGAAAGTCTCAAGAGACGTACGCCCAGCAATTTGGAGCGTAAGCCCGGGCGTCGCATTTTTTTTAGTGAGGCCTAAGCCTTAGAGATTTTTTTACATTAAAACAAAATTTGTTGAATAAGTCCTTCATATAATACCCAAATTCTCAAAATCCAGCTTGGTAATTACTCAAAAGTTTAAAAAAGGAACTGAAATGTATTAAATTTAAAAGTCAAGACCTTTTTTTATTGATTGAAGCCCCAATTCATGGTCTTTCCCAATTCTTTATCTTGTCCACTAGTCTGATAATATCTCCCAAAAGCAATGAATATTCAAATTTTTTTACAAATACAAAGAGAACTCCATCCTCCTTCATAGCAGCAAGTTCAATATTAGTCATCCTTTTTGTTCCTCCGTGTAGAAAACTTTATTCTTTTCGACTCAAGTTGCTTGAGCTTCTATATATATATATATCACATAATTATAGTTTTCTTTATTTTTATGCAATTTTATCTATTTATAAATATTTATTGTAATTATATTATTTTATAAAATATTAAAAATGAAATACCTATGAGGCTTACGCCTTATATTTCGGGGCTTACGCCTCACTTTATGCCCACGCGTTTTAAAACACTGAATACAACACATAATCTGTTTTGAAATATCCAATAGCTAACAGAAAGCTTCCGGGTCTGTTCATAATGCAAGTAAAGGTTAGTGCTTTTGGAATTAATAAACCAACAGACTTCACATTAACTGTCGGCCCTAATAGAACAAAAAAATATCCTTCATTTTGCATGAAAGGTAAACATAAATACTATATACGGTAGAAATCATATACGCTCGATTTCATAGATTCGAGGAGTCGTTCCAAGCTCGAGTTTAAAATGGATCAAGCAAGCTCAGTAGATCGAGCTCGAGCCTGATGACGGAGTACAAGGCTCGAGGATCAAGTGCACAATACCGGGGCCAAGTATAGCCTACCTCGAGATAATGCTGTTATGGATTTGTAACAGAATAGGCGAGATTCCCGCAATGGCACAAAGATCAAGGCGTAAATTTCGGAACGAATTTGTACGAATTCGTACTAGGCGGTTAGACAGATGTACAAATTAGATTCCTTTCTAGAAATAAAATGTACCTTATTTAGGACTTCCCTGTTATATAAAGGGGAGCCCATTCATTTGTAAAGATGATCAATCATTGGAAAAGAATATACACACTTACTTTTTTCGCTCATTTCTCATCAGAATTGTTCCTTAGCTTTATTATCCTTCCTTTACTTTATTGTTCATACTAGTGTTCCTCGAGGTCATCGTAGCTCGAGGTCGAGGCACTCATACACTGGTTTGATTCAACTTGTTCACTTAACTTATCCATTTATCTTCTTGTGTATCAATTAGTATCGGACTAAATCACGTATCTTTAAGACCACGATATAAATTTAATTGTTACTCGGATGTTAGGATAAACAGTTTGGCGCCCACTGTGGGGCTAAAGATAATAGTGATTATTCCAGTGTTGATTTTGATAACACACGTTATTTTCACACTTGTTCTTGTCAAAGATTCTTTGTTTTCAGGTTGAAACATGTCAAACTCGCAAAACACACCCGTACACGGCGATGATGGTCTCGGATTTCATGGGGGAAATGATAATGTAGTTGCTTCAGGGGCCGGTGTACCACCACTTAACCCCGGGGTAGTGCCAATTGCAGAGCCAGTCGATGTTGGTTCGGGTGTTTCTCTAAATGTGGACTTAGGTGCAGACATCGGAGGAAGTGTACGCGGGGAGGTCCGACCTGGTGGTCAAGGAACACAGGGTATAGGAGATGGGGGAATTATCCTCCAAGTAATCTTCGAAATGCTACAAGCTCAGCAGATTGCTATAGCTCAGCTGCAAAGCCAACAAAGAACTCCGAGCGTGGTCGAGCCAGGAACCACTCGCCGTACTGAGCCGGTGCCGGAAAGGTCGAATGATAATGGATCAGGGGTTGACCCTACAATCATGAAAATGCTCGAAGAGCTCACCAAAAGGATCGAGTCAAGAGAAAAGAGGATCGAAGATAATGACAAAAAAGTGGAGACATACAACTCCCGAGTCGATCAAATACCAGGGGCACCTCCAAAGAAGTTCCGCATGCCGTAAATACCTAAATGCAACGGGACCACCGATCCTAATGAACACATCACTACATACACATGCGGTATAAAGGGAAACGACTTATAGGACTATGAGATCGAGTCTGTTTTGCTGAAAAAAATTGGGAAAACTTTTTCTAAGAGAGAAATGATTTTGTATCACAACCCCGAACTCTATCGATTCATTTGCCATGTTGGCAAATTCATTAGTAAAGGCACACGCTGGTGCTATAAAGGTATCATCGAGGAAATCAGTCGTCTTCAAGATTAAACAAAGGGACAACAAAATGTTGAGGGAGTTCGTGTCCCGATTTCAGATGGAACGAATGGAGTTACCGTCGGTCTCCGATGATTGGCCGTTAAAGCTTTCACCCGGGGGTTAAATGAGCAGATCTCGATAGCATCATGGCAGTTGAAGAAAACCTGATTGAGTATTCCGCAATAACTTGGGCGGACGTGCACAATCGATATCAATCAAAGATTAGGGTCAAGGACGACCAGTTGGGAGCCCCATCGGGTTCAGTTTATCCGAATAGGTTGGCAGTGAAAGACTCGAAGGATACCAATAGGGAGCTGAGGTCGAACAGGGAACGCTATCAGTCATATGCTGCAAAGCGAAGGAATAACAGGTCGGGACGCAATTCATCCCGGAATGATCAAAGAATCGATCGAGGGAAGAACTCTCGGTGACTCATGAGCAAGAATGGATTTGATAATCACTTTAGACCCGTAAAAGCACCTCAATTATCGGAGTACAACTTCAGCGTCGATGCCTCGGGTATCGTTTCGTCCATTGGAAGGATTAAAGAGACCAGGTGGCCCAGACCTATACAAACTGACCCTTCTCAAAGGAATCTTAACTTAATGTGTAAATATCATGGTACACATGGCCATAGGACCGAGGACTGCAGACATTTAAGAGAAGAGGTAGCTCGATTGTTCAACGAAGGTGACCTTTGAGAATTCCTCAGTGACAGGGTCAAATATCACTTCAGGGAAAGAGACTCCAATAGAAAGAATGAGCAAGAGTAACCTCAAGATATCATCTACATGATCGTTGGTGGGGTCGACATCCCACAGGGACCTATTTTCAAACGCACCAAAGTGTCGATTACAAGAGAGAAACGGACACGAGACTACATGCCCGAAGGCACCCTTACATTCAACAACGAGGAGACAGAAGGCCTCTCTCAGTCACACAACGACGCCCTGGTAATTTCTATTTTACTAAATAAAATTCAAGTTAAACATTTTCTTATGGATCCAGGTAGCTCGGCAAACATAATCAGGTCAAGGGTCGTAGAGCAGCTCGGGCTGCTAGATCAAATTGTACCTGCATGTCGAGTCCTAAACGGCTTCAACATGGCTAGTGAAACAACAAAGGGAGAGATAATACTACCAGTGAACATAGTCGGGACCATACAGGACACAAAAATTCATGTCATCAAAGGTGACATGAGGTACAATGCATTGCTCGGAAGGTTGTGGATCCATAAGATGAGGGCGGTACCATTGACCCTTCACCAAATGATCAAGTTTCCAACAAAATATGGTGTGAAAACAGTTTATGAGGAGCAACACGCAGCAAAGAAAATGTTTGTAGTTCATGATTTGACACCAGCACCTTCGACTTTAGAAAAATCGAACATCAAAGACAAGAAGTTGGCTAAATAGCAATCACCGTTCCCACCCTCGATCGAGCCCGAGGAACAGGTAATCGAGGACGAGGAAGAGGATTTCTTTACCCCTCGAGCTTTTGTCGTTCCCGAGGAATCAGATGCAACAAAGTCAACGGTCGAGGAGCTAGAGCAGGTGATATTGATCAAGCATCTTCCCGAACGGAAGGTATACCTGGGAACGGGATTAACCCCCGAACTCAGGAAAAAACTCATTCAATTCCTTATCAATAATATAGATTGTTTTTATTGGTCCCATTTAGACATGACAGGGATCCTAACGAAAATAACAACACATCGGCTAACTCTCGACCCCAGGTTTAAACTGGTGAAGCAAAAGAGAAGGCCCCAGTACGAGGTAAAGCATGAGGTAACTATACTTCTCAAAATAAGGTTCATTAGGGAAGTGAAATACCCTGAATGGTTATCCAATGTGGTCGTAGTTCCTAAAAAAGGAAACAAACTTAGAATGTGCGTAGATTACAAGGATTTGAACAAGGCATGCCTAAAGACTCTTTTCCACTGCCTAACATCGATCGTATGATCGACGCCACGCCCGGCCACGAGATCCCTACCTTTCTCGATGCCTACTCCAGGTACAATCAAATTCAAATGAACCCGGAGGACCAGGAAAAAACCTCATTTATCACCAAGTATGGAACATATTGTTACAATGTAATGCTCTTCGGGCTAAAAAATGCGGGAGCTACATACCAACGCCTAGTTAATAAAATGTTCGAGCAACAGATAGGTAAATAAATGGAAGTTTACGTTGACGACATGCTAGTTAAGTCCCTGCGCTCAGAGGACCATTTGACTCATTTACATGCAACGTTTGAGGTTTTGAGAAAATACAACATGAAACTCCACCCTGAGAAATGCGCTTTTGGAGTCGGCTCGGGCAAGTTCCTGGGTTTCATGGTGTCAAATAGGGGGATCGAGATCAACCCCGACAAAATTAAAGCCATCAAAGAGATCACCGTCGTTGATAGTGTGAAAGCCGTACAATGGCTAACCGGATGAATAGTTTCTTTGGGACGATTTATCTCGAGGTCGTCAGATCGGAGTCATAGGTTCTTCTCCTTACTCAAAAAGAAGAATGATTTCGCATGGACTCCGGAATGTCAGCAAGCGTTGGAGGAATTAAAGCGGTACCTCTCGAGCCCACCTCTGCTTCACACTCCGAAGGCGGATGAAAAACTATACTTATACTTGGTTGTGTCCGAGATAGCGGTAAGTGGCATGCTAGTTCGAGAAGAGCAAGGTACACAATTTCCTGTTTATTATGTAAGTCGAACCTTAGGAGATGCTGAAACTAGGTATCCGCATTTAGAGAAGTTAGCACTTGCATTAATAAGTGCATCTAGAAAATTGAAGCCATATTTCCAATGTCACCCCATATGTGTTAACTACTTATCCACTTCGAAATGTTTTGCACAAGCCCGAGTTGTCGGGCCGATTGGCCAAATGGGCCATCAAACTCGGTGGGTACGATCTTGAATATCAACCCCGAACGACTATCAAGTCTCAAATTCTAGCAGACTTCGTGTGCTGAATTTACACCTACCCTCGTACCCGAAGTAGAAAAGGAACTTCTACTAAAGTCGGGTAAATCATCAAGGGTATGGACCCTCTTCACAGATGGTGCCTCGAACGTGAAAGGGTCCGGGCTCGGCATTGTTTTAAGACCACCTACGGGTAGAACTATTAGACAATCTATCAAAACATTTAGGTTAACTAACAATGAGGCCGAGTACGAGGCTATGATTGCAGGTCTCGAATTAGCCAAAATCATGGGAGCAGAGGTCATCGAGGCCAAGTGTGACTCTCTGTTGGTGGTGAACCAAGTGAACAAAAGCTTCGAGGTTCGAGAAAATAGAATTCAAAGTTATTTAGACAAGTTACAGGTGACACTGCACCGCTTCAAGGAGTAGATGTTGGACCATATACCTTGGGAGAAATACAGTGAGGTTGACGCACTTGTGAATTTGGGTTCATCAGTCGAAGAAGATGATGTATGTGGTCGAGGAAGGTCATGCTGAGATAAACTCTACAAGTTTGACTTCGAATTGGAGGAATAAATATGTTGAGTATTTGAAGCACGGAAAGCTCCCTCTGGACCCTAAAGAGTTGAGATCCCTACAAGCTAAAGCAGCCCGATTCACACTAGATGAGAACGGAACGTTGTACAGAAGGACCTTCGATAGACCATTGGCGGTATGCTTAGGACCGGGGGACACCAATTATGTTTTATGAGAAATACACGAAGGCACTTGTAGGAACCACTCCAGCGCTGACTCTTTGATTCACAAAATTATTAGATTTGGGTATTACTGGGATAGCATGGAGAAATACACTAAGGAGTTTGTTCGAAAATGCGACAAATGCCAAAGGTTTGCACCGATGATCCATCAGCCCGGTGAACAACTCCATTTAGTCATATCCCCGTGGCCATTCATGAAATAGGGGATGGACATCGTTGGCCCCCTGCCAACGGCACCAGGTAAAGCTAAATTCATTTTGTTTATGACTGGCTACTTTTCCAAATGGGTGGAAACGCAGGCTTTCGAGAAAGTAAGAGAAAAAGAAGTCATAGACGTCATATGCGATCACATCGTGTGTCGGTTCGGGATAGCTGCTGAAATCGTATGCGATAACGGGAAGTAATTCATCGGCAACAAGGTAACAAAGTTCCTCGAAGAACACAAAATAAATAGGATATTATCAATTCCATATCACCCGAGCGCAAACGGACAGGACGAGTCCACAAACAAGACTATTATTCAAAACTTGAAGAAAAGGTTGAGTGACACTAAGGGGAAGTGGAGAGAGGTTTTACCCGAGGTCCTTTGGGCATATCGAACGACATCAAAGTGCAGCACGGGAGCAACTCCATTCTCTTTGGTGTATGGTTCAGAAGCATTAATTCCAGTCGAGGTCGGGGAACCTAGCGTCAGGTTTTAGCATGCAACCGAGGAATCAAATCATGAGGCTACGAACACTAAAACTATTGGATGAAAAACGAGAAGCTGCACTTGTTCGAATGGCCGCACAAAAGCAAAGGATCGAGAGGCATTATAACAGGAGGTCCAACCTTCGTCACTTCAGAGTCGGGGACTTAGTTCTAAGGAAAGTCACCCTTAATACTCGAGACTTGAATGAAGGAAAACTAGGCCCAAATTGGGAAGGACCACATCGAGTCATCAGAGTCGTCAGAAAAGGATCTTACAAACTTAACACGTGGAAGGCAAACAATTTCCAAACAATTGGAATGTATCACTGCTCAAATGATATTATTGCTAAGGTATGATCTTCTCCTTTTTCCGTTTGTATTTGAGACTAACTCATTGCAGGTGTTTGATCGAAGACGTCAAGACACCCTTCTACGCGAAGACCTTAGGTTTTAAAGCATGTGTTGCACTCTTTTTTCCTTAGATCCGGTTTTATCCCAAATGGGTTTTTCCGGTGAGGTTTTTAACGAGGAAACAACTATGTTCTACCTAAGGGGAATTCAACAATATTCAAGGCTTTTTTTCAATTAACCTCGAATACTGGGGGGCATCACCCTCGGGGACTAACATATCAAGGAAAATACTTCACACCTAAGAGGGTCTCGATAGGAAAACTTTGTAATGGTCCAAACGGTCAAAGGAACCGTGTCCATATAGAATAACCAAGACCCGACGGTAAAACATATACGCATGTATGAGTTATTTAAAGAAGCATCCTTTCTATATTAAACACTTTATGTCTTGAATAAATTTGCTACTATACGAGCTCCGTACTTATGATTCTATATGAGAAAAGGCTCAAGAGCCAAAACACAAGTACACCTCGACTACTCGGGGACTGTCATCGGCAGTCAACACATTCGAGTTATATAAACTCAAACTCGTAAGACCTCAAAGAGGCATACCTCGACATAAAGGCCGAGGCCATCACACTCAGGGACTAATATTTCGAACAAGTTCGAAATGCTATTGGGAAACAAGTCCAAGAGACATGCCCAAAGGCTACGGCCATATTAAAGACTATGGTCATATGAAAAGGATACAACCAAAATGATGCGGTTCGGAGACGTCCGACTTCCGCTATGAACTAAAGACCTTCAAATACTTCGAAAAACCGGTTAAATAAAGGCTACCCTCGGCAAAATAATCAAAGGTCTTCGATAAAATCAGCCCTCGAGAAAACCTCAAGAGGTATCAAAACTACTTACACACAAACTTGTGCCAAGTCATTAGAAACAAAAGGAGTTCTGATCGACACTAAACCCTCGAAAAGACCCAATGGGTAAAAGATGCATGCCTAGGAACAAACATAACAATTTTCACTAAGTCTTTTTAGTCGAAAAGGGGAAATAAATAGCAATCTCTTAGAGGCCATAACGGCCCGACTTAAAAGAGCCTAAGGGCCGATACACTAAGGGTTCGAGACTTCGTTCTCACCCCATCCGAACCCAAGGGTTCAATTACCCCGAGCCTAAACAAACATTTTGATCATGGCTCGAATACATGTCACTCGACACAAAGGGTATATGTCCCGAATGTTCGAACCTTATTCGAACTCAACCACGGCAACTTCAAAGAAACCATCCGAGATAGAATCTCGAATACACCATTTGAAGAATGAAATTATTGCGAAAAAATTTTAAAGCAAGAAATATTGAGAAGGAATTCAAAGAAATTTCTTCTTTTATATATTCAAAAAAAAGTGATATGTACAAGGGTTCAAAAAAAAGAGAAAATACAAAAGGGAAAGAAAAAATCCCTATCTACACCTCGGGAGCAGCTTCTCCTTCAGGAACGGCTTCTCCCTCGGAGCCAGCTTCTTCATCAGGAGTGGGTTCTGCTTCGGGCCCCTCTTCATTATCGGACCCGCCTTGGTTGCCTTCACCATCGTCATCGTCATCGAAGAAAGAGATAAGAAACCTAGTGTTGGCTTCATCCGCCTTTGCTTGGGCAATCTCTTCAGTGAGGTCGAAGCCCCTAGCGTGAATCTCCTCGAGGGTCTCTCTCCGAGATTGGAACCTGGCCAAGTCATTGCTTCACTTTTCTTGGTCGACAGCTTCCCTCAGCTCTGTTTGAGGAGCTTCGATGTCCCTTAAATACACAAAAACAGTTTTATCAGCCCCGATCTGAGTCTTCTTGACCTCGGCCCTAGCTTCAGCAACCTTGATTTCAGTTTTGGCAAGTTTGGCCTTGAGATCGGCGATCTTTTCGGCCTGGGCCGAACTGCTCTCTTTGACATTCCTGAGCTGAGTCTCGGCCACTGCCAGTTTGGTTAGTGCAGCTTCCTTCCCCGCATCAAGGCGGTCTATATTTTCCTTCCATTGGTTGCACTCGGCATCAACCCGTTCAACCTTGCCTCGAAGCTGCCCCATCATCTCCACCTTTTGTTGCAGCTGAGACATCGAGTATTAGATTCCACAGTACGGACGAGAAGGCCATAATATTTCAAAACAATAGTGACCTGCTTTTCCAGCTCGGCCTCGTATTCTCAAGCTTTGGTTAACTCTATCAGAAGATCTTTGAGCTCTTCCTCTTTTTTATTACAAAGGAGCCTCAGGGCCAGGGC
The DNA here is from genome assembly GCA_005239505.1 of Nicotiana paniculata. Taxonomy (NCBI): domain Eukaryota; kingdom Viridiplantae; phylum Streptophyta; class Magnoliopsida; order Solanales; family Solanaceae; genus Nicotiana; species Nicotiana paniculata. Next base: position 35,513 of record ML306965.1, on the reverse strand, counting down.
CTTCCCTTCACCCAAGGATTTATTCAGCTAGACCTCACACTGGCTCAACTTGGCCTTAAACTTAGAAAAATCCTACAAAGAAAAGAAGTTATTAGTTAAAGTAAGGCGGGAAAAAGGAAATTGTAATGTTAAGAGTTAAGGCTTATCTTAGAGAAGAGACATTGGTCCTCTTCGAAGGTCGAAAAAGCATCGACGAGGTCGGCATCATCAACTCCAGTGAAGCAACTTTGGAAAGGATCGTCCTCACCAGTGACTCCGCCCGAGTCAGGCGTTTTTAGGGTCTGGGCTTCTCTAATGGTGTCCTTGGAGTAAGCCGGAAGTGATGGGGAGTGACCTATTGTCATGGCCTCGGGGAGGCCTCCCGGGGCGCTCTGTTCGATTATAGGGGCTTCAGAACCTGCCCCTTTTGGCGTGCTTGCTGAAGGTTGAGAAATGACCACGACATCGGCGACTCGGGGTCTTTGTCTTTATCTTCCTTCGAGGTCCCTTCATCACAAGGCAGGATCTCGATTTCGGTGGGTTAGGCAGCCTAGGCTAGCTTTTTGGTTCGGGTCACCAGAGCTGAATCCTCGACCTCATCATTTTCATTATCCATGAACTGGTGGACTGAGTATATGTCCACATGAATGACGTTCTTCCTGCATCTCCGAGCAGGCCGCTTTATTTTGAGGGTCTTCGGGCTTCGAAGCCCTCTTTCTCTTATTGTCCTTCTTCGAGTTTGGAATCGGGGACTCCATCTTCTCCCCGGGAGGGACTGGCCTCATTTCGGAGAAATCTCTAATGCCTGCATAAATAAAAACTAAGTATTAGAAAGGAAGTGTTTCAGATAAAGAAGAAAGTATCAGGAGTTTACCGTGGTGTTTGGGTTCCCATTTGCCCTTCGACAATCACGCCATTTGCGTTTGTCGTACGAGGAGGTCGCGGCGAGTTTCTGAACCCAGTCTTCGATATCGGTGATCGCATGGAACATCCAAGGGACCAATACAAATAAAAAATAAGAACGTTATGCAAAGAATAGTCAAATTATAGAAAATTACTGAGGAAACAAGCTCCACTTACGGTCGAAGTTCCACTTTTCGAGGAACGACATTTGATCCTCGGGGATGATATCGATGGTCCTCACTCGAATGAACCGGCTCATCCAGCATCGATCTTTATCTTCATCATTGCTGGTAAAGAAAGATTTGGTCGACCAGCGTTGGAGTTTGATCAACCCTCAGAAGCGTTGAGGCCGGTAAAAGCGGATAAGGTGGCTAAGTGTGAACTCGAGCCCCTCGGCCTTGCTGGAGAAGTAGCGAAGCATGATCATTATTCGCCAGAAAGATGGATGGGTTTGACCGAGGGTTACTTGGTATCTTTTGCAAAAATTGATCATGATTGGATCGAGGGGACCCAGCGTGAAGGGGTAAGTGTACACACTTAAAAAACCCTCCACGTGGATTGTAATGCTCTCCTCGCGGGTAGGGATCTATACCACGACCCAATCCGCCCAGCCACAGTCCTTTTTTATGGCCTCAAGGTGATTGTTATCGAATAGATGTACGTTGAAGCATGCTCACATCGATCGGGAACATCGGGTGGATTTTCAACGATGAAGTCTTTCTTTAAGGTGCAACCACTAGGAACGATCTCGTGAAGGGCCGGCGACTTACCGCCAGCCAGACGGGAAGAAGAAGAGGAAGTTCCCTCTTTTTTAGGAACAATTTTTGAAGTTTTAACCATTATTTCCGGTAGAAAGAAGCGGAAAGAGATGGGATTTGACTACTTTTGGCACTAAGAGGGCGGAGAAGTTAGTGGCAAAAGAGAAAGAGATGAAGAGAAGAGGAGATCAGAGGAGTTGCGAAAGGGAAGTAAAAGTTCTTAATGAGAGGTGGAACCCTGTATTTATAGAAGAGCAGTGACGTTTCGGCGGTACTAGTGGCCGACCATCACTGTCAAGCATTTAATGTTTTGGGCAAACGTACCGAAGGGACGTTTCATTCACTTCGAACGCTTACATCACAAGGATGATGTCATTATCAGGTACTCCGAAAATTCGAGGCTCAAAACGTTTCTTATCATTTTATTATAAGAAATGCAGGGACCATCTGTATACGGTCAAAATCAGGTAGGCCCGATTTCATAGGTTCGAGGGGCGCCCCGAGCCCGAGTTCAAAATGGATCAAGAAAGCTCAGTAGATCGAGCTCGAGCCTGATGACGGAGTGCAAGACTCGAGGATCAAAGCGCACAATACCGGGGCCGAGTATAGCCTACCTCGAGATAATGCCGTTATGGATTTGTATGGGCGAGATTTCCCCAATGGCACAAAGATCAAGGCGTAAATTCTGAAACAGGTTTGTATGAATTCGTACTAGGCGGTTAGACAGCTGTACAAATTAAATTGCTTTCTAGAAATGGAAATGTACCTTATTTAAGACTCCCATATAAGGGGAGCCCATTCATTTGTAAAGATGATCAATCATTGGAAAAGAATATACACACTTACTTTTTTCGCTCATTTCTCGTCAGAATTGTTCCTTAACTTTATTATCCTTCCTCTACTTTACTGTTCATACTAGTTTTCCTCGAGGTCATCGTAGCTCGAGGTCGAGGCGCTCATACACTGGTTTGATTCAACTTGTTCACTTAGCTTATCCATTTATTTTCTTGTTTATCAATTAGTATGGGACTAAATCACGTATCTTTAAGACCATGATATAAATTTAATTGTTACTCAGATTTTAGGGTAAACAAATACAATTGTATATAGAGCTGAATACTGTTCTTTGAAATTAGGTTTGTGATGTTTGGCTATAACTCTGTAAGTTTTGATGTAATAATGATAATTTGTGCGACTTTTGAGCTTAATTGATTTGATTTTATGTGTATAAACATTTGGGCATGAGAGAAGAAAAGTTACTCACCAAAACGACGAAGTAGAGCACGAAAAAAAGGTAAAATGGCCTCCAGGCCACTTAAACTTGCACCCAATTGTCAACCTGGTAAACAGACATACAATTTTCTCATTTGAACACCTTAACTTGACGGAATGAATACTAATAAACACATCCAACCGAGCGTGTATATTTTGCGTTGACATGTCAAACACGTCATATGCTAGACCATATATTGCTTGACATGTGTTATTTGTGGGTCCACTTTTAAAATTAATTTATCAAAATTTTATTTTATTTCTTACTTTCTTCTCCACTCAAACACCNCCCCCACACACACACACAAAAAAAAAGCAATTTAAGAAGATATTTTCGGAAAAGCCTCCGACCAAACCCCAAATCAAATAAATTAGCCAGCTTATTTCATCCAGATTCTACTTCTCTTCTTATTTCTGTTAAATTCAATTAGGAATAGAATTTTTGACCGCTAAAAAACCCAATGGCTGTCATCTTCAGTTCGACGACGACCAACCACATAACTACATCTCTTTTCAAAAAAGTACCAAATCATAAGAGATAAGTAAAACCACACACATTCAGATTAAATCTGGCTAGAAGACTCCCAATTGCTCTCTGTCCTCGCTTAAGTTCAAAAGTCATAACATTTCTTTACTCAAACTACTCAATATATTTGAGAAAGTATACGAAAGCGAGATGAGATGAGAAAGATTTGAAAGATAATGAGAAGAAACTGGATAAAAATGAAGTGGACTGACGGGAGATAACTAGGGAGGCGTTACTTGTGAAAAGAAGAAGAGATGAGAGGCAGCGATGGGCCTTAGGGTACTCTTTCCCTTTTCTTTTTCATTTTTTTTTTCTTTTGATTTTACTTTTTTTTTTTTTAAATCAAATATTGTACTCACGCGTCTTTTTTGCTTGATTGGCACGCATTGTCCACATTATCTATGTCACTGCCACATAAGCATAGTCAACAATCAAAGTAGTTTACTAATACTTATTCCGTCAAGTTAAGGTGTTCAAATGGGAAACTTGTACATTTATTTACCGATTTGGCAATTGGGTACAAGTTTAAGTGTCCAGGAAGGCATTTTGTCCGAAAAGAACAATGACGCAAGGCAGCAAAATTCTAGCGCCCAGAACGTTGCAAGGCAGTGAAAAATTTCACCGCGCAGAATAGGGTTGGGGAGTTCTTGATTGGTGGCAACAAGTATTTATAATTTTTGTGCTTTCAAACACTATTGTGATTGTTCATATGACTATGAGTGACTAAATTCTCTTGTTCGGGTTTGGGGAGTTCTTGATTGTTGACATTGAACGATTACTTTGATTATTTGATTATATCATATTAATTTATATATTTATTTATGTTCTTAATTATTTTACGGTGTATCAAACAGTAGAATACTACCTACAAGTCTATAATTAAACTCGAAACCATGAACTTTAGATTGCATATAGGATTAAAAAGAGTAAGTTCTTGACCCCGTGCATCAGGGAAGAGATTCACAATTAGACATGCTAATTACTTTACTCGATTACTATTAAATGAATTATCCATGAATTCTAGTTGACTATGATTCTATAGGCGTATAGATATTAGATTAGCTTGAATAGGTGAGCAAAACGTCAAAAGAACCTTGTGTAATGCCCCCCCCCCCCCCAAAAAAAATTCATTTAAGTGTTCGTCCTCGTTCAGCCTCTAAGTTGGAAACACGGGTGTGTGAAAAGTTATAAAGGTTTATAATAATTAAATCTTATGCTCGGAAGGTTATATAGACATACATGAGGAAGCACAAATAGTTTGAAACAAACCGAATATATTTAAGAAAAGAAAACAAACATAATTCAAGATCATATCTCTCTATATATAATAAATTGATCTATGAGCTAAATACCAAATGAAAGATCTTTTAGTCTAGTTTCTAAAACTTCAAACAGCTCGTCATTCCGACACTCCTACAAGAAGTTATGACATTTTTACTTAAGGATAATAGAGCAGAAATCTGGTTCTGAAAAAATGCATTGCGTGGCGCGCGAGGCCACAAGTGGGGCGGTGCGGCAGTCAAATTTGATCCAAAAATAATAAGAATTTGAGTCTCTGATAATCCCCCTTACCGCGCTTTGGACAATGCGGTAGACCAAATTTCAGCATGTGTGACTTTAAAAGGTGTAAAATAAAAGGGCACATCGGGAAAAGAAAAATCTAGTTATGTCTACAGCGATTTGAAGAGGTTTTGAGAGCAAGAACAACCTAGAGCTTCAATAACATATTCTTACTTTAAATTCAAGTTAGAAACTTTAAATTAATGTTGTTTAACACCTTCAAATTCCTAAAACCTAAGTTTCCACCCAAGAGTCAAAGAGTTCTTCAAGACCACAAACCTAGGTTTTGTGGAGGCATTGTTCAAGATTTTGCGGAGCTAAATTCAGGATTTTCTCGAAGGAAAAAACTGAAGTACTCCATTAGAGGTAAGTTGAGTTTACGATTTCTTAAGTCAAGGACCTTATTAGAAAATATTTACTAATAAGATTATCTAGCTATTATTGGGGACTCGGGGGTGAGTCGTTTTGCTAGATTCGCAGTTCCTTGGAGTCACCTTCTTTTATCTAGCTATTATTGTTGCTTCATTCAGACAATATTTATATTTTATTTCAGTTAATTGTATTATTCTTCTGTGTTAGTCACTCATGATTCGTATTATCAGTTTTTGGGTGTGTTGTAGTAGTATTTTTTTCGTACTGTATCAGATTTATTATTATTTATCTATGCTTGATCTTAGATATTATTATAACTCTTGTTTATGAACTTAGGGCTCTTATACCACTTTGTCATGACTTAAATCTTGCCAAAATCGTTATAATAATCGGTTATACGAATCATGAGCATGTCTAATCCGCGAGAGCATGGTGATTAAACTCCATCTTTCCTAGAGATACCTTAACCTCCATCGGATCAATAAACAACATATTGTATATAAAAATTGGATTTCACCTTTAACTTCCTTTTTCAACAGGTGTGATTCCTAAAACCAACATTAATCAAACTCAATCAACTAAGCACTCTGGGTTCAAGTTACTACAAGTTTTTACAATAATTTTTAACTTCACCTAGTTAAAGTAAGATTGTCCGGATCTGAGTTCAACTTTGAGCACTGATGCTCTTTTAATAGTGTTCTGAGTCTCGCCACAGCAGTAGACCAATTTTAGTACAAACTCAGTTGTATTCAACCATAAAACAATCATGATTTCGAAAAACTTCAACTCTAGATTTAGACACTAATCAATCGAGATTGATTTTTCTAGCTTTAATCTCTCCACTGAGCAATGCCATCGATTTCATCATCAACGCCGGCGGAAGCAATTTCAAGATATATACGAAGTAGGTTAAGTCGGGTAATATTTGAAATGATGGGCTAACATTGGTTATGAAGTTGGGTCAACTCTATTTTCATGTAATTCTTTCTTTACAAATGCAAAAGACTTAAAAAGAAGTTGAGAAACATTATAGTTTCTTGACATTTCTGTTTTCCCTTTTACATTTCTTTGTGGCCTTGTGGGAGACAGTTGAGAAATATTATATAATTTCAATATCACTTGTAACAGTTTTCAATGCCAATTCCTCTGAGACTGGAATTATAAACTTGATGCATGTACAGAAATGACCGAATCCTTGAAGTTCCATTACAAGAACTACTAAAGAGAAGCTAATACATTAGTTTCAAAGAACATTATACATCCCTCACTTTAACCCTGACTTCTGTAAGGGGTTGAACAGCCTTTTTTGGGCTTGAAGAAACAAACTTCTTCGGACTTAAAGGAACACTATTGATTTTGATTGGTTGACCGCTACTGAATTTCCGAACCAAGAATGTGAAACATGGTAAAAACAGTACATAAAGCCCTGCCAGGATGAATGGTGTAGCAACAAGCCAGCCCAACAACTGTAAAATAGTTCATAATAATTGAAAATCAGCAGCAGAAGAACATCTTTTTTTGCCTTATCTAAAAAAGAAGAGAAGAGATATGAATGAAGGAACAGATGGGAAGCATTCAGGATCAGAATTGAGATTGTACAGCAGACACCCTGTCTATTAATTTTTCTATAGAGGTTTGCCTTGGAAGTTAAACAAAGTTACCAATAAAAGTTTTGGCGCATGCAGAGTAACTGTAAATATCACTGCCATAAAGATGCTAGTAAATTTGCATGTTCCATTGGCAAGTCATACGTGCGTATTTAAAACATATATATGCATGGTTACTATTGACTTCGTGAACGGTCAACAAACAGGATCAGAAAAGTGTGAAATCTATTGGAAAACCAAAAAAGCAACCTTGTTTCACTTCAAAGTAATTAATTATCGCCAAACCACAACACAGCTTTTCTTAGCACAATAAAAGAAAACTGACAAGTCCGTCTCTGTTGAAAAAATTCAAACTCAATGTATAATGCAAATATTGACTGTGGATTGAAGGCTCAAGAAGTAGATCATCAGTGCAACAATCAGAAGTAGATACTGATATGAGAAAGACTGGGAAGAAAAGATGCTTGAAATGAAGCTTCACTTACCGCATGGAAAATGCTCAGCAAGACTTCCCACGAAGCCTGACCAGTCAAGACCTTCTTTAATGCATCAGAGGTCAAAGCAAAATGAGATCCACCACTCACGGCTTCGCCTAAACGTAGGAACGGAATCACCAAACTGCAAAGTGAGGCACATCAAGCATTAAGGATATTAGGAACGTATCGAGAAAAAATATAATGAAAACATATGGTTAAGAGGAAGACTGGAGTATGAAAGCAATTAATAGCTTCCACTAAGAGTGATAGACCTCAATTCACCACTCACTTAAACAACCCTCCATCTTATCTCATTGTACCAACAAGCCACACCCACCGCCCCCAAAAACAAAAATGACGCAATTCTCCGCACAGGCACACCTAAAGTGTGCATGTAGACCTGCATCTGGCCTAACAGAATCCGCCAAGAACATCCTACTGAAGAAGTCATCACAGGTTCAGACTTTTGAGAACAGAAGTTGATCATATCGCTTACTTGTAAACATCACAGGCAGGAATAATGATTCCTCCGCCCAAGCCAAAAAATAAGGTTTGTACATATTTTGTCCCAATTACTTCTTTGTGCAAATTTTATTGACAAACAGGTACCCATTCCATATACAAGGAGCATACAAGGAGCATACAAGAGAACCTACATAAGAATGTCAATGCTCATATTTTTTGTTTCCTTAAGTTGAATGCTTAGATTTGTATTTTGTTTGATAGTTAAGAGCTGAAATTGCTTTATTGCCGCATCAAGTTTTATAAACAGAAAAGACAAAAATACTCCTGAAATTGAAGTGGTTGCTCACATGGGTAGAAAATTCATATACATGAAAAGAACGGCTTGCATTTTTACGCAGTATATAAAAGAAGAACCGCAAAGAGATTTTTGCAGATGCTTTATTCAAACATGAGGCATAGTGAAAACAGAAGCAAAATATGTGACATTGCAGATACATATGCATTGACTTATTTTAATCCTCAATCGCTTAAATGCAACAGAACTCTTCGTGTCTATCTACTCAGAAAATGGTGAAAAGAAGTCTGAGCAACAAGAACATCTCTGGGAGAAACCAAATATTAAAAGATATACTCCCTCTATTCCATTAGTTTGTTCCAAAAAGAATGATACCTTTTTATATTTGGAGATATTATAACTTCAAATTTTCAAAAATTTTCGTAAATGACTGGCAAATATAACGGAAAAGTTAAAAAAAATATTATGTTGAAGGAAAAGACAATATTACTACATTATTAATTTATGAGCAGATATACAAATTGTTTTAGTCGTGCTAGGCACTGGCTAAGAAATTATTTCAGCAATATAAAAGTTTCCTCAGGATTAAACAAGTCTTCCTCTAACAGAGAGGGAACATGAACATCAAAATTTAAATAAGAAAAAACAAACCAGCTACTCAGAAAGGAGAATAACAGAAAAGCATTTAAATGTCTGTAGAAGAAATGAAGATTGGACGTGAGAAAGAATTGGCTGAAGAAGGTTTCTTCTTGCATATGATTGCCAATGATAAGAGCTATTTATCGGATTAAAGTAGGCTTTTAATCATGACAAGTGGCAAGTCACTTATCCAAACCTCTTCATGCAAATGCCACTTTAATTTAAAAACTGTGTTGTGTCAAACACTACCACATAAATTGAAAGGGAGGGAAGTCATAGGAATCCATATTTCATAATTCAGGGTCCAATGATATTTGTTCAATCACTAAAAAAGGATTTGGAATTGACTACTTAAACATAGAGGGGGGGGGGGGGTGTAGAAAAATAAAAACTGTTCTAGTCAAAGCCCCTCTGTTCAGTACCTCAACTCAACTGGAGTAGCAATGAAGTTGGCCAAGAACACAGTTGGTGCATGACACGAGGATCCAAGTACTGCAATAGCTAACCCACACATAAACACAGGGACCCCTGTCAAAGAAAAATAGATTGTAGATCAGGCAACTATAGGAAAAGAAACTATCCAGTTAATTATTTTTTAGCCAAAAAGCTGAGAACCCATATCGAAACTTGTAGTGTAATGCCTAAAGACGTCTATGCTGATTCCATTGACAGGATCGATACCATTCAAGTCTTTCCATCTTGATGGGTAATTAGAGCTAGGCAATGAAAGTTTGAACAACTCAAATCCACATATATATTTCATCTTTCACTGTAGTTCATGGCTAGGAAGGATTGTCAATAGATGTGCCATATTTAGCTGATAGAATAGCTACCCGAAAAAGTATGCTCTCCACTCTATTTCATTAAGATGTTGCAAATTTCAGCATGTCAGTATGCTCTCCACTCTATTTCATTAAGATGTTGTGAATTCCAACTCACATGCTTGTGAAAGTATTTGTCGCCATTTGCAAAGATCAAGTTTCACTTCATTTTTACACCCAACATACAAGATTTGTTACTAAATCCTTCTGCTCGTATCTATAACTTTCACATACATTTCAATTCACTTTAAAGGGAATCATTAATCAAATTAAATTTTTAATTGACTTTTAGAAAATATCTGAGAAGACCTAAAGTCATCCCTATAGAAGTTGGGCTCATAAATCTTATGATGTTATATGTTTGCTGGTGGCTGCACTGTCATATCCAATACCAATCATCAAATTTTCCTTCAGAATTGGCTTTTAGATTGATCTGGTTTCTGCAACTTTAGATTAAATATTTTTAGTCTAATGTAAATTTGTCTTTTGCAAATTTAATTCATATCTAGTTTTGTGATTTTACGAGTTCAAGACACAACCAAACTCAAAATATTGTCCAACTTTTTAGCATGTTTTGATTTGTAAAGCACTAAATCTCCCCATCAGTTGGTATGGAAATTTTGAAGTGGACATCTCAATTTAGTGAGATAAAATTGTATTTTGCTTTTTCATCAATTTGTCATATCATATTCCACTTTCTAATAATTAAATGATTTTGAATTGACGAAAGTAGAAAATTAGAAGAAAAAAAAAGAAAGGGGGGGGAGTGTGCAAGACATACCAACGATGGGAAAGACACCCAATGTAACGCCAAGAGCCCCAGAGAATGCCAATTGCTTTGGCTCTGCACCCCTTCAAAACAAATAAAAAAAAAGGATTTCATTCAATCACAAGTTCCGCCAGATGTAATGATGTTTTCAGTAAAAGTGTAAAGGTAGATGCTATTGATTTGAGGAATAGAAAGGGGAAAAATGCGTAACCTGCGGAGGATTTGGAGAAGAGGATCAACGATCTTCTTGTGAGTCCAATGACCCACTTTCAATCCAATCTGTTTCAACATTATATTGAAGACCTCTTTAACTATCAATTCTTCCACTTTACACTCAATGGTCAACTCAAACTGATGGATGGTGGATCGCGCACGTTCTGGAAATGAATAGCAAAAAGAATAAAAATCACGTTCAGGATTTAAACAGAATGACTTGAAATTGAATGAGATTCTTATATCGACGTTTTCCAACTATTAATTACAGATCGAAGACCTTTTTACATTACTCCTGGTTGAACAAAACGATGTCGTATGCCGGTTCGAGAAAGGTATGAGTTGATTTTTGTTTACATTAGAAACAGGGGAATCTAATCTCCCTCACTTCCTAGTTCCCGCTTATTATGTTATTTACTGCATAATGACAAATGT